>SKCR01045124.1:0-75479 GCA_019454045.1 Zanthoxylum bungeanum
CATCATTCATATTTTACAGAATCCAAATTCCACATCAATATGACTCAGACGCTATATCAGTATTGTGCTATAGCTACTGAGTTGTCTATGTATTTAGAGATCAAATCCAAATATTATAAAACAACCGCAAGCACTACACTAATATGAAAACTTCTAATCTATAGGGTCACTATGCAACTTCATAAGTCAATACTTCATAAGTTGCAACTGATTCCACTAGTTCAATAGAATCAACAGTGACACTCCCACTGCATCTTTTATGACTTTATATGACATAGACCATCTAATGTCATAATTAGGATCAAAATTAATCTGACCTTATGGTTGCAGACTAAATTCTCCATGAATAAGAAACTTGTTCTTAATATCTCAAAGATCTCAAGAACATGTTTCAAGATCCATCATATGGTCTACAGTATATGAAAATAACTTGTAACAATTACGATTAAATTGATATCTTTAATCGCACATAATATATTATTTATTACGCCATCATCATATAATGCAAAGATTGACTAGACATTCTAATCAATCTCTCTTTCGACAAAAGGAATCATCCTTTACGAAAGATGAATACTATATATATAAAAGACACGTTAACTGTCAAACAGTTATACTAACTGTCATGAAGATAGTCTTATTGTGCCCTTTATCAGATCATATCTAATAGGCGACTAATGAGAGTATCTCACAAGTCTCTTAGTTTTATATTATATATAAAACTTTATATCAAATATATCAGAGACTACTCCCACTACATTCACGGAGAAAAAGAAGACTTAGGATATATTCAATGCTAGAAAGAAATTTGTACGCTCCCACTGACCCTACTAACAAATATGTATTCTCTATATTTTGATCAAATCAGACAATCTGACTGTATCAAAATTAGAGAACATGAATTTTCGGAAAGCTTATTTGAGTCTACAATAGACTTCATAAGCTGGTATATCAAAACTGTGATCTTAGCAGAATACAAACTCTAGGGCCATTCTAGAATGAACTCTTCAAACAAAGAAATCACGACAGATCTCTCATTCGAAGAAATCACTCAAGAACGCCATTTTGCATTCTTTAGCCAAAATACAGTTTAATATCAACATTAACCAACTAATCTTTAATTGTTCAATTAGTGCGATCAGAGACAGGTATTCTCAAAATCTACAATAGACTACTGAGGATAACCTTTCTCATTGCCATACTAAAAGGTCAAACCTTTATCAAGCTCACTTTGCTTTTGCTGCGCAAATAATTTGCACATTTTATAAATGATTCATAACGAAAGCTTAATCAAGTTCAAAACTTGATCGTAGTAAGCTACGAACAATCTTAGATCTATGGTTCAATGGAAATTTCCGAAATCGATATCAAATATCGCTCCCACTATAAGTTATAGGATAATTTTCTTCGATAAGAAAATAACAGAATCATTAAGTATCAAATACTTTGTAAATGATTCTAACATCCTATTCGACTTATACGGAAGTTGAATAAGGGTCATTTAATCTAATTAATTATGTAGTTCCATTACATTTATCACTCTCATATTTGGCTTCAATAAGTCAAGTCATTTCTACAATGGTCAACATCTGATGTTACACACCAAGTAATAAAACAATTTTATTACTCGGGATCGTAGAAAATATATTCTATCAAATAGAATACAATATTCTATTAAATAGAATAAATGATAAACTTTACTTGTACCTCCAAGGCGCAAGTACTTTCAATTATATAACAATTATACAAAAGAAAGTTTCAAATCTCAAACCTTTCAAGATTCAAATTTTCTACCTATACATATCATATACGTATATGTAGAAACTAATGGAACCTTAATTAAAGAGATGAATTAGTGTTACTGGAGCATAATCCCAAGAGTATCGAAAACTAATTCGGTAACACTCAATATCATCGAATCAAATCATATAAGATTCAATTACTCCCACTGACCAATTCCATCAAAATGGAATCGTGGAAGTTTAATATTGAGTAAAAATCATATTCATTAAATTACTTCAGAACTAATTGCCTTAAATTCATATGTTTGATCATATCAAACATCTTTGAATAATTCAAAAATTCACGATGAATATTAAAATTAAAGTTTTCAACACTTCAAATAGAATATCTTTGAACAATTCAAAATATTTTATTTGCGTTTCATCAGGAACATATTGAAAGTTCTCGAACAATTCAAGAGGTTCAACATGTTCTCTATTAGAAACAAGTAACTAAGTAATGACAATTCATTATTGGACAATTATGACCCATAGCATCACTATTTGTAAAAGACATGGTGTTTTTGTAAAAATTAACTATGTGACAAAGGAAATTGCTCCTTTATCATTTTGTAATTGGATTACTTGGATATATATAAATGATAAAAGTCCTTATGATTAGTTTTGGAATAATAAGATATGAGACAGTATTAATCCACGAAAGGTTTAATCATTAAATATCCATAGTCGTAGTATTATCGAGACTGGACATCGATAATGCATAATAGGCTAGTATTACACTTGTGCACGTTATTGAAGCTTAACGACATAGTTCTCATATATTTAAGTATTGGATACTTATGCAAGTGTGATAAGAGGTTCTGTTAGCCGTTGGACTAGGAACAACTTCGCTCTGGATAGACCCATCAGAGTCCTATTGGTAGTATGACTATATGTCTATGGGAATCCGAATCAATGTATGTGTATCTGGTCTTAACCTGAGACTTGCATCGCTAATACTTGTGACAATCAGTATACTTTGGTTTTGATCGTCCGGAGCTTTAACAGGTTCTATGTACGTCTCTTCTGGGTTTACTGAGAATCGTAGTGTATTGGGTGTGATGTCAAGATGGAAGTATCACTTCATTCATATGGAGATGATGATCACGTAGGATACAGAACTAGTACTCTCAAATGTTGCAGCTATCGGGATAGTATGACTAGGTCATGATTATCCGATTATAGAGACTAGTTGCTAGTGATCCGATATATACTTCGTACGGGGCAGACACAATTTCAGCCCTAT
This sequence comes from Zanthoxylum bungeanum, assembly GCA_019454045.1. NCBI lineage: Eukaryota > Viridiplantae > Streptophyta > Magnoliopsida > Sapindales > Rutaceae > Zanthoxylum > Zanthoxylum bungeanum. The sequence continues at coordinate 3,028 of SKCR01045124.1, forward strand.
GCCTAGCATGTGACATCTGATACTGGATCGTATTACGCAATACATTGTATACTACGCCTGATACAGATTATATATTCCACGTTGAATATTTCTGGATAATTGGGTAGACACGGTGCTTTGCTAAAAGCCAACCATGTCTTGTAAATTGGTGAGAACGTAATACGGGGTACGCACGTGTTCGGATAGTCCGATGACCGTATTTACTGCCAACATATCCAGGGATCTCTTGGGTCGCTTCCCAAAGATTCACCGATGACATTTGACTCGAAGAGAATTAATATGGGATTAATTATGAGAGAGAAAATTAATCTGGGATTAATTACAACAAGAATTTATCTGGGATTAAATTCGTCAAGAATAGAGAACACGATTAATTTGGAATTAATCGGCAAAATAAATTTAATAGTTAAATTGTTTTTACTATTTAATTTATTCAATTGGGATAAAATAATATATCAGATATATTAATTGAAATTAGATTATAATACGGAATTAAAATTGGATTTTAATTCAAGCGAACGAATTAATTTGGAATTAATTCGTAAGCGACTTTAGTAATAATTTTGCTAGGCATTATTATTTGATTAAATTGGATTTAATTACGTCGCGACGGAAAATTCATTTAATCGGATTAAACGAACCTTGGCCCAAAGTGTGTTGTTTAAGACAACTCAAATTTGGAATTTGAAAGTGGTGGGACCCACTATACTTATATCACTTGTCACTATTCATGATAGGTGTAGTTGGCTAATTAATGTTGGACTTTAAAGCACACAACACATCAAGTTTTGAACTTGAACTATTCATTCTCCTCTTTCCTCTCCCTTGGCCGATTATGTCTTCATCTCTCCTTGAATTTTTTGCTTCAAAAATTCACCATTGCTAGCACTTTGGGAGTCAAAGAAATGTGATAGGGAAACTCACCCAAGAGTTTGGAACTCAAAAAGAAAGCTTGGAGCTTCAAGAACAAAGAAAGTTTTGAATTTTTCTCATCCGATCATTGTAAGTTTTTCCGCAACTTGAACTTGATAATTCACACACAAATCATTGTTTAAAGATCATTGGCATGTCTAGGACACTAACAATGGTATCATGAGCCACCTAAACTTGATTTTAAATTCTATGGTTCTAGACTTTAATTTGGGGATTTTATGTTTGGAGTGTGAAAATTCGAAATTGATTGTTTGGTTGTGTTTATATGATGATGAATTGGATTTGTGCATCATTGGATTTGAGAAAAATTGATCGGATCTAATTTTCCCCAAAACCTAAGCATGGCCGATTGTATGCCCTAGAAAATGCTCATGGTAAATTTTGAATTTTGACAATCGGATATGTTAAATGCATGAAATGAATATTGATTGTTGATTTAATTGGATTGAAATCAAAATTGAATGTTATTTTATGCAATTGCTGTGAGCTTGAGCATGTTGGAATGAGTTGATTTTGCTTCAATTTTGTGTTGGACATGAATTTGAAATTAAGCATGATTAATTGGATTAATTAGTATTTTGGAAACATTAGATTAATTGATTAATTGTGTTAATTACACTTTAAATTAAATTAATGTGTTTTTGGAATATTATGTTAATTTAATTTGTTGTAATTGGGCTAATGGGCTTGGTTGGGCCAAATATGATTTTGGACAATTGGGTTGGATCCAATTGGGCCTAAAACTATTTCAATAAAGTCCAAATATGACTAATTGGGCCTTAATAATTTAATTGGGCCTAATGGGCCTAAATTGATTTTATGGCATATGGTGATTCCTAACTTGGGCCTTGGCATCTTGGGTTGGATCCATAATGGCCAAAGCTCATGCCTAAAGAATTAATTGAAAGCCCATTGGACTTTAATTGAATAATATAGGATGCTAATTTGGCCTTTGAGACCCATTTAGATTGGATTTGGAATCCAAGTCTTTAAGACACTAAAATAAGTGTAATTGTTTAATTTGGAATTGAACACGAATTAGTATTAGATACAATTTAAATTGGATTTGAAATTGTAGTTCGATATAATTCAATAATACGTACTTTGAGTATTTATTCTTAAATGAGTTGGACTCGCGCAAATCAAATCATTGTATGAACATTGGATGATCATTAATTAAAGATTAATTAATTGGATTAGATTGGTTGAACATCATGCTTTGTGTGAATACTTTGATGTATTTGTATAAATAATGTATATCGGATGTATATTAGTTAGGTGGGGGCAATTTTGGAAATTGTTGTAAATTTGGAATTTATTAAATTGGACCTGCGTGTCTACCCTTTCACCTCATTATCTCTTTATATTTCTCTTCTCACCAATTCCCCTCAATGTAAATGAGGTTTCTTTCTGTATTATGTAATTGGGTAGAAGTATGTAAAGTACTAGCGGGAGAGAGGAAATATAGTGATTTGTTCTAGGAATAAATTGTATTATATATTCATTCGCATATCATTATTAATTTATTCGCGCCTTATTATGCTTTTAGAATGCATGTTTAAGGGTGTATGATGAGACCTAATCAAAGATAATAAATTGGTTTCCAATTTACGCAAAAAACCCTCACTTTAATATTAAGCGTTCTCCATCCATTGAGTGGTTCTTTCTCAAGATCCAAGATTGGCATTGGTTTGTTGGCCAAAGTCAAGATCATTGTCCATCGCTATTGTCCCTAATAAAGGGGTTTTCATAATGTCAGTCAAGAATCTCGAGACATGAACTGATTCGTGTCAATTCTTACTGCATAAGAAATTAATCTTTCTAGAAGGATATCCTAAAGCAGATATCTATTTAGATTACCTAATCGTGACTTAGTAACTAAGTCACAAACCATCTTGATTTTCAAGAAAATCGGAACAACAGTTCCCGATGGTTTCAACTAATCTAACAATATTTTAGTCTATTGTCTTTCTAGAACCTGTTCTAGAACTACGCAACCATAGGTAAAGTCAGAAAACCTATTCTAGTAATAAGCATGCAGTGGATTAGAAATATAAATCTATAAACAGTATAAAATAAAGGAAAATGAAAGCAGTAAATTCCATAATATTACACACTGCTTGAGTTATGGATTTTAAACTTAGCAGTGTCTCCCACTACTTTACGTAATACCGTACTCCCCAACGGACAACGAAAATTCAATAATTAAATCGAATTCCATAGTGAGAGTAGGATCCCATGAATATATTTCGACTCACAACTTTGGCACGTTCTCGCCTACGTATATTCATTAGGTACACAACTCTTTGTCAATCACTCACCAGTGACTTCTGGTTTCGGTCCTGATCGTTTCTCGCTGTGACAGCTTTGGCACGTTCACAGGGAGGCGTATCAAGGTTACACTTGCCAATGACATACTCAAGCTACCGGTGTAGTCCTGACAGCTTTGGCACGTTAAAGATTTCCACTTTCACTTGAATTTTTTCAGTATCAATATACAACCGGTATGGATAATAATCCTATAACTACACCCTCACAACTTTGGCACGATCTCGGATGCACTTATAGAAAAATACTCATAAACCGTACTGATAAGACAGACCAAGAAACATGTATCCAATACACGTTACTTTACAACCATATTTAAAAGCGGGGATTTTCCTATGGAAGCTGTAATCTACATCAAATGCAGAATATTAATCTAAATCATTTTCTAAACAATTATATTCTACCTTAGAACATATAATTCAATTTAACAATTAAATTTCTGTTACATATTTGTTAGCGTAGAACTGAAAAGTAAGAAACATATATAGATTCCAATGCATGTGTGAACATTAAAATTGGATTATATATCAAATATCAAACATGAATAATGTAATGGATGAAGCATCAGACCCGCTCTGATACCATTTTGTTGGGATTTTGGGCGATAGGCGCAGCGGAAGCGCGGGTACGGGCGAAATCATGTTTTAAAACTTTTTCAAAATACCGAATAATAAGCATTCAATATCTAATATGAATAAATTATTCATATTTTATCTAAACCTATTTATTCAATATCAAATATTGACAAAAATAATGTTGAAACTTTGCGAAATTTTTACGAAAACAGTTTTTCCGCAAAATGGCCTAAAACTCGTTTTTGACCTAACCAACTACCCGACACTTATGGAAAATTCCCAGGTCAAATCCAATTGTGTCGGGGCAGTTCACGAGCTGCCCGAACAGTGACGGAATCACTGTTTGGACATCCATCACCCGGTTGGCTCAAAATCAACCCGGTAACGCCGTTTTTGGCCGTTTTCGCTTATTTCAAGTCGGAAACACTTTCCGAAAATTGCGCCAACTCCCAAATTACATCCAAAACATTCAAAAGACACCAATTTCATCTCAAAATCAGAATTATTTCCAGGTCATACCAGAAAACGAAATTGAGCATAAATTCATACTTTAATCCAATTAAAACCAAGATTAATCTAATTAATCTATCACCAAATGAGTCCCACCACATATGAACAACTCTAGAACAATTTTAGGCTATTTATAGTGGATCAAAAACTCTATAATGGCAACAATATTGTCCAACAACAAATTGAACCCAAATTACCCTAATCTAGTTCAATACACTTCCACACATGCATAAATCTTTCCAATCCACCATCAAATCGAAAAAGCCCCAAATTAGAACAAGTAAAGAAACCCTAGACATGTTCTTTGAACACAAGAATAAATAAAACAATTTTCTAAGCTCAAGGAAGATGTAGATTACCTTTTAATCACCAAAAACCTTAAGTTTTTCTTGTTTTTATTCATTTTTTCCTTCTTGTTTCATTAAACAAAATTTGAGTTTTTTCCTTTTTGAGAGGGAACGTTCATGGCAGCAAGCATGAAGAGGAAGAAAAACAAAATCCACTTTATCAAAGAGTGGACCAAATTTGAAGGGGAAAATGGGGCATTATTGTCAATTTGTCCCTTTTTAATTTCTTTAAAATAAAAAGGAAAAATGGATAAGCTTAATGTTCCATCAAATCAAATTTACACATTTAGCTTAAAGATAACATGCCACTTGTAACAATAATAACCATATACTTTTCACAACAATTATGAAAAAGATCTATCAATGAACTATTTAAATATTTAACATTTAAATATTTAAAACAATTAATTAACACAATTATTATTATAAATATGTATTTCATTTACAATAAATGACAAATACGTATATTACTGGCATGTGTCAAAATCTTATTTGACGAATAATTAATGTGTATCTAATCGTATTATGTATCAAATACAAATACACAATACTTATTAGCGGATAAAATCCCCTAATTGCATGTGTTATTGTTTAAAGATTAGACGATCCGAATTAACTCACTTAATCCGGTGAAGTATTATGAATAATATGTATTATTCATATCGAGTTGCTCAAGTGCTCAACGAGTACACTTCATATTGTGGGACTCTCTAAGTTTAGGTTTATCCGTCACGAAATCCAATTTCGTGTCCATAATCCACCCACTCATGGATTATGACGACCACAGATAATCACGCTAAACTATACAAGCTGAGGTCATAGCATACGTATAATCCCTCCGTCACAGGCCATCCGTATTATACCTGGGATATAGATCAGAACGTCAAATCCGTGCGGTATAATACAATCGACTTTCAATTTACGATCTCTAAATAACACTCGGAACTGGTTTCCAAAGTTATACCACAGCCATGGATTTACTAGATCGTAAACACATGCTGGATGCCTATGCCATGTACATAAGACTGACGGATCATATCTTGATACGCACAGGATATCATGAGCATCAGTCCACACCCAACGAACAGGCGGAGGTCTGATCATGACTAGATCGTTGACGTGACTGCCATCAAAGTGTGGAGGATAGCTCATATATCCACAATGGTATCTCAAGTCAAATGACCACTATGCTCACTCAACTCGAGAAGGTTCTTATTGACGTTGGTGTACCATCTATTAGGAAACCTTCAGTGAGTCGTTCAGTGTCTTATCAAATAAACACCTACATGTCTATATGAGTCTCTCGAGACTCATGGTTTACTGGGATAAACCATCGGACCAAGTCACGATATACGACATGTACTGGCCTCAGCGGATTTTACTAACCGACCCGTGTTAGCAAATTGTGACCAGGAACTTTATTTAATGATATACAACTAAGCGCTTCCCAATGTCAATTACAAACTATGTTGTTACTGCGCACTATACTGTAAATCCTAGGGTCTTTGTCTAATATACACGTATCACTGAACCAGATTCAGTTTCGATCTAATCGTAATCAGATATCTAATCGTAATCAGATCGAATAAGTGTATAAAAGACAAGGGTGCTACCATTAAAATTAGTAATATTATAGAAAATACAATTGCTCGTATTTATAAATCGGACATAAATACGATCCAAATTGGCACTCCGAGCATCAACCCTAACAATTTCTCCCACATTCTCTAGTGCCAATCCATGGTATCATATACACATCTCAATGTGTATCGCATACTCATAGCCCTCAAGAGCTCACCATCACTCAAGAGGTAGGCAACAACAAGTAAGTCTGCTTTAACAAATTGAGTCTAACTAACACACTCAACTGTTTTCCTTAACCAACATCATTCATATTTTGTAGAATCCAAATTCCACTTCAATATGACTCAGACGATATATCAGTATTGTGTTATAGCTACTAAGTTGTCTATGTATTTAGAAATCAAATCCAAATACTATGAGACAACCGCAAGCACTACACTAATAAGAAAACTTCTAATCTATGAGGTCACTATGCTAACTTCATAAGTCAATACTTCAAAAGTTGTAACTGATTCCACTAATTCAGTAGAATCAACAGTGACACTCCCACTGTATTTTTTTTTTACTTTATATGACATAGACTATCTAATGTCATAATTAGAATCAAAACTAATCTGACCTAATGGTTGCTGACTAAATTCTCCATGAATTAGAAACTCGTTCTTAATATCTCAAAGATCACAAAGAACATGTTTCAAGATCCATCATATGGTCTAAACCATATCAAAATAACTTGTAACAATTAAAATAAAATTGATATCTTTAATCGCACATAATAGAATATTCATTATTTCATCATCATATGATGCATAAGATTGACTAGACATTCTAATCAATCTATCTTTCGACAAATGAATCTTCCTTACGAAAGATGAATACTATATACTTGAAAGACACATTAACTGTCAAACAGTTATACTAACTGTCATACAGATAGTCTCGTTGTGTCCTTTATTAGATCATATCTAATATGCGATTAATATGAGTATCTCATAAGTCTCTAGTTTTATATCTTGTATAAAACTTTATATAAAATATAACAGAGACTACTTCCACTACTCTCACTGAGAAAAGAAGACTCAGGATATGTAATACTAGAAAGAAATTTGTATGCTCCCACTGACTCTACTGACAAATACATATTCTCTATATTTCGATAAAACCAGACAATCTGACTGATATCAAAATCAGAGACCACATATTTTTGGAAAACTTATATGGGTCTACAATAGGCTCCATAAGCTAGTATATCAAACTGTGATCTTAGCAGAATACAAACTCCATGGCCATTCTAGAATGAACTCTTCAAACAAAGAAATCACGATGGATCCCTTATTCGAAGAAATCACTCAAGAACGCCACTTTGCATTCTTTAGCCAAAATACAGTTTAATATCAACATTAACCGACAGATCTTAATTGTACAATCAGTGCGACAATAGACAAGCTTCCTTAGAATCTACAATAGACTACTGAGTATAACATTTCTCACTGTCATACTATAAATGTCAAACCTTTATCGAGCTCACTTTGCTTTTGATGCGCAAACAATTTGCACATTTTATGTACTATTCATAACGAAAGCCTAATCAAGTTCAAAGCTTGATCGTTGTAAGCCATGAACAAACTTAGATCTATGGTTCAATGCTAATTTCCGAATTCGATATCAAATATCGCTCCCCCTATAAGTCATATGATAATTTTCTTCAATAAGAAAACAACAGAATCATTAAGTATCAAATACTTTGCAAATGATTCTGAAATCATATTGAACTTATATGGAAGAGGTCTAAGGGTATTTTCATCTTATTAATTACGTAGTTCCATTATAGTTTATCATTCTCATATTTGACTTCACAAAGTCAAATTTTTTCTGCAATCGTCAACATCCGATGTTAACCACCAAGTAATAAAATAATTTTATTACTCGGGATCGTAGAAAAAATATTCTATCAAATAGAATACAATATTCTATTAAATAGAATACAATATTCTATTAAATAGAATAAATGATAAACTTTTCACTCGTACCTCAGAGGCACAAGTACTTCAATTATATAACCAATATACAAAAGAAAGTTTCAAATCTTAAACTTTTCAAGATTCGAATTTTCTATCTATACATATCATATATGTAACGGTAGAAACAAATGGAACCTAAATTAAAGAGATGAATTAGTGTTACTGGAGCATAACCCCAAGAGTATTGAAAACCAATTCGGTAATACTCAATATCAACGAATCAAATCATATAAGATTCGATTACTCCCACTGACCAATTCCATCACAATGGAATCATGGAAGTTTAATATCGAGTAAGAATCATATTCATTAAACAACTTTAGAACTAATTGCCTTAAATTCATGCGTTTGATCAAATCAAACATCTTCGAACAATTCAAAGACACGCAATGAATTTTTAAAGATACAGTTTTCAACACTACAAATAAAATATCTTTGAACTATTCAAAATATTCTATCTGAGTTTCATTAGAAACATATTGACAGTTCTTGAACAATTCAAGACGTTCAACATGTTCTCTATTAGAAACACGTAACTAAGTTATGACAATTCATCAACTGAGTTACGAAGCAATGAAAACTCTACAAGGCAATTTCTAATTCATTAAACTACATACATCCAATGTATTAGTTTAACAAATTTGTGGTCCAATGACAATCATCGGTTAAATGAGATTTAATCACTTCCTGAAAATAAAATTCATTAAATGGTTAAGGATATGTGGTGTGAACTCATATCAGACCATCCTTTACCATACGGAATGAGCATCTAATACTTTTAAGATAAAATCTCATAAAGCATAGTTCTAAGCTATTCAGTTATTCTACCAAATATTTTCTTAATGCTTATCTTTCATTAATAAAACTACTAGTCGCTTCAAAATATGTAACAAATGTTTATACAGGACAAGTAACTATCCAATAGTCACAAGTCCCGATATCAAATATCAAAACAGTTATTCAACATTATTTTAATTAACTAGACGGGAGATCCGGTATCCAATACATATAGTTGTCGTATTGTGAGAATCGATATTCTTTATACACAACTATACGCATCTCCTTTCTTAAGCTTTATAATTTGCGTTCAATTATTCACAACAATTGTAAATGATTGATTAGCAAACTGTGTCAGACACGTGACTTCTAAAAGTCACTAAAAGCCAAGAAATGTCATTAAAAGATAAACAAATACTAAAGGGGTTTTCATAATGCCAGTCAAGAATCTCGAGACATGAACTGATTCGTGTCAATTCTTACTGCATAAGAAACTAATCTTTCTAGAAGGATATCCTAAAGCAGATATCTATTTAGATTACCTAATCATGACTTAGTAACTAAGTCACAAACCATCTTGATTTTCAAGAAAATCGGAACAACAGTTCCCGATGGTTTCAACTAATCTAACAATATCTTAGTCTACTGTCTTTCTAGAACCTATTCTAGAAATACGCTGTTTGACAATTATGACCCATAGCGTCACTATTTGTACAGATCATTGCGTTGTTGTACAAATTAACTATGTGACAAAGGAGATTGCACTCTTATCATTTGTGATTAGATCATCTAGATGTATAAATGATGAGAGGTCCCTGTGATTTGTTCCTGGACGGAGAATGATATAAGACAGTATCAGTCCACGAAGGATAAATCATTAAATATCCCTAGTCAAAGTATTATCGAGATTGGACATCGATAAATATGTTAAAGACTAGTATTACACTTGTGCGCGTTGTGAGGGCACAACGACATAGTTCTCAAATATTTGGGTATATGATACTCATGCAAGTGTAATAGGAGGTTGTGTTTTACCGATGGTACGGGAAACAGCTTCGCTCTGGATAGACCCCCTCGGAATTCCATTGGTAGTATGACTATGTGTCTATGGATGTCCGAAATCATGGTATGTGTATTTGGTCTTAACCTGAGACTTACACCGCTAATACATACGACAATCAATATACTTTGGTTGAGGTCGTCCAGGGCTTTAACCGGTTTCTGTGTACGCCGATTCTGGGTATATCGAGAATCGTAGTGTGTTGGGTGTGATGTTAAGACGGAAGTGTCACTTCAGTCATATGGAGATGATGGTCACGTAGTATACGGTACTAGCACTCTTAAATGTTGCGCAGCTATCGGGATATTATGACTAGGTCATGTATATCCGATTATAGAGACTAGTCACCAGACATCCGATATGTGCTTCGTACGGGGCAGACACAATTTCAGCCCCAGGCCTAGCACGTGATCATCCGATACTGGATCGAAATACGCAATACTACGGTATACTACGCTTGATACAGATCCTGTATTCCTGTAAGGATGTTTCCGGAGAATTGGGGAGGCATGGCGCTTTGCTAGAGGCCAACCTTGTCTCGTAATTCGGCATAAACGTAGTACGAGGTACTTACGTGTCCGGATAGTCCGACGACCGAAATTACTGCCAACATATCCGGGGATCTCATGGGTCGCTTCCCAAAGATTCACCGATGACGTATAACTCGCACTCTATATTAATCTGGGATTAATTAGAAGAGAGAGAAAATTAATCCGGGATTAATTGCGGAGATATTTTATCTGGGATAAAATATCATTTAAAGAGAGATAACGATTAATTTGGAATTAATCGATTAATTAATATATTTGATATATTAAACGAAATTGGATTTCGACGCGAAATTAAAATTAGTTTTTAATTCGGGCGAACAAATTAATTTAGAATTAATTCGTTAGCGACGTGAATAGTGACTTCGCTAGGCGTAATCATTTAATTACGACGCGACGAAAAATTCGTTAATTTGGAATTAGCGAACCCGAGCCCGAGATTATTTGCGAGCGCATTCGCATTTCGAATTCGAGTGTGGTAAATCAAATCAAGCGTCAAATCGCTGGTCGCATCTAGCGTCACATCATTCGTCAATCAAGTGATGGATGTCTTTCACTTTGAGTGATTGAAGCAAGTCACTATTCATGATTGATGGAAGTGATGTGTGTGGTTGGTGCCATTTATGGCTTTAATGGTTTGCTTTTTGAAAGGCAAATTCAAGTGAAATGCATGTGAAATTCACATGTGTGTATAAGATACACAAATTTCTCAAACCAAACACAACTCTTCTCTTCATTCTCTTTCTCTCTTCACGCCCAAAGGGGCAAAACTTATTGGTTTGCTGTTCTTGAAACCGTGAGCAGTGAGGGAAGCAAGAGTGAGATTTTGTGGCAAAATCTCAAGTGCTAACACACTTACGAGACATGCGAATGTGATAAGGAAGTCCATCCATGAGCCGGGAACCGTTCGACGAAGCTCGGAGCTTGATGAAGGACCCAAAGTGACGCCAAAAAAGTGAGTCTACACAGCCCACTGCCGTGAAACCAGTGAGAAGTTTTGGAGTTCCGTTGCTTGCCGCGTCGCTCAACCGATCGATGTAAGTATTCCGCAACTTCATCGATGTGTATTCGCAATGTTTTCATGCTTATAATCGATCTTGGGACCTTAATAGAAACCAACAATGGCATCTAGAGCAAGGTTTGAGCATGAAAAGGTTTAGGGCTTAAAATTTGGGCAAATTGATTTTGAGCATGATTTTGTGAAATTGGATTGATGAATATGCTTAAATGTGTTTGAATTGAATATTGATTGGATCAATTTCATGAAAATTGATTTGGAATAATTTTCCCCAAATTTGGTGAGCATGGCCGAATAGAATAGCCCTAAAATGTCTTGGTCATTTTGATTTTTAATTCATTGGATGAGTTAGAATCAACTAGAATTATGATTTATTGTCAATTGTGAGTTTAATTGGATTGAAACCGAATAGGACAAAATTATCCCTCCTTGGCCGAGACATGTTGAGCATGAATTTGGGTTTGATTTTAATCAAAATGTGTTTGACATGTGATGATGAAAATAAGCATGATTAATTGTGTATATTGATGTTTTAGAAATGTTAATTTGGGTAATTAATCATGTGATACACTTTGGTAATTAAATTGGGAAAATTGGATTTTTGGAATTTAATTATTTGTGCCTTAAAATTGGATTTGGGCTTGTTATGTTGTAATTGAGCTTGTTGGGCTTTGTTGTACAAAGTTGGGTTTAGGCAAATTGGATTGGATCCAATTGGGCCCAAAACCGCCACCATAAAGCTCAAATGCGACTTAATGGACTTTAAAGTTTAATTAGGTCTAATGGGCCAAAATTAATTTATGGGCTTATGGGGTAACTCCCAGATTGGACTTTGGTTTTCGGTTTGACCCGAGTTGACCAAAAGTCCACGCCTTAAGAAATTAATTAAAAGCCCATTGGACTTTAATTAAATTGACGTTGGACGTTAAATCGGGCTTTGAGACCCGTTGCGATTAAAATTTGGAATTTAAGTCGTAAAAGTTCATTATAAAAGTATGTTATTTAATTTGGAATTAAATAGCGAATTAGAATTAAATGCATATTGAATTGGATTTAATTATGTAGTTTAATTTAATTCGAGAATTCGTACTTTAAGTACTTATTCGTAAAAACGAGTTTGACTCGAGCAAAATCAAATCGTTGTTTAAACATTGGATGATCATTAATTATCAGATTAATTAATTTGATTAGATTGATTGATAACATGCTTGTGTGAATACATGGTTGCGATGCATGAATAATGTATATCGGATGGATATTAGATGGGTGGGACAATTTTAGAAATTGTTGTAATAAATTCGATTTATTAATTGGACCTGCGTGTCCAGCCTTATTACCTCTCATTTCTTTGTATTCTCTTCTCACCTATTCCCCTCAATGTAAATGAGGTTTCTTTAGAAGTGTAGTGTAACGGGTAGAAGTGATACTTGTGCTAGCGGGAGAGAGAAATGGAGAGATTTGATCTAGGATCAATTGTGTAAAGTATCCATCCGCATATCATTATTATTTTCATATGCGATTTATTATGTGTTTAGAATGCATGTTTAAGGGTGTATGATGATGAGACCTTAACAAAGATAATAAATTGGTTGCCAATTTGCACGCGAAAAACCCTCAATCAATATTAAGCGTTTTTTCCTTCCATTGAGTGATTCTTACTCAAGATCTAAGACGGCATTGGTTTGTTGGCCAAAGTCAAGACCTTTGTTTGTCGAAGATGTGTTTGAATCACGAAGGCTTTGTTCCATGTCAGTGTCTTGTCCAAGTTTTGGTTTGTTGGCCAAAGTCAAGACCACTTCTTGTCCATCGACATTGATTACGAAGCTTTCCATGGTCAATGGGTCGTGCTTGACTGGGATCACTAAGTTTGTTGTGCCAAAGCCAAGGCTTAGTTGATTCAGAGGAAAAATGTTAGGTAATACATTGGATATATTGGCATATATAAGATATATGTTTCGGACTTGGATGTCCCCCTACCGGATCTAGGAATTGGATTGGATCCAATCGATCTTAGAGATCTACCTAGTTAATTATCATACAATTTGTTGGCCAAAGTCAAGATTGTGTGATATTTAACGGGATCCTAGCCCACTAGGAAACGCGGTTTCCCGAGTACTCGACAGAGGGTTAGAGGCTCGCCGAAAAATAGTGGGAGGCAAGAAGAATTGATTTGCAATACTCGTTCAATTACTCGCCTACGCGCTCAAACAAATATCAGTTCGTCAAATAAATTAAATGTTAGTTGGACTAATATTTAAATGTTGTTTTAATAAATTGTTGGACTATGTTCAAACAATTCATTTATAGTTGATTTTATAATTGGTTTATAGTAATCAATATAATTGATTTTAATCTATTAAATTATAGTTGATTAAATAGTTGGACTATTGTAATCATTATAATAAATAGTACCTAAATCGTTGATTAAATAGTTGGACTATTAGAATCAAGATATAATTGAAAGATTGACGTTTAATACATAATCCTAAGGAAAATGTATTTAAATGGTTTAATTTTCAAATTGGGAATAAATTTTAGGATGGTCCTGAGAAAATAATAAGTTACTTTATTTGATAAAATAACATATTATGCTAAGCCCGGAGTTAAGCAAATAGTCGAGCATAATCTTTGGAAGATTATGTGATGATAACTTTAGTGCTTAATCCATTATACTTACCGCAGTAGATTCTTATTTCTGAATCAGAACTAAGAATTAGATTCTTAAAGTATGATAATGAAATTGAAGAATCTTTAAAGAATCTATACTTAGATTTTAGAAATACTAAAATTGCAATATTAACTCCTTGGAGAGTTAATGACTATTCTCAAGGAGATAAAGTCAAAGTTTGCAATTAGGCAAGTAGCGCAAGGCGCACTTTACTTCGATATTCTAGAAGGCCAAGGCTTGGCCAAAGGCTTCTGGAGTGTTGAAACTGGCAAAGGCAATATCATTATAATCTTCTAGGAAGATAAAGGACAAATCCCAAAATGTCTGCTTACTTGTGGCAAACGGGATCACGGAAGCGTGACTGCCGTTTGGACAAAGCAGACATGAAGGAATTGAAGACGAGCAAGGCTCTGACTTCAAATATGTTTATCAACATTATGTTCACTACTAGTATTAAAATTAGATTTTAGATACTTAGTGTGGTACATAAATATATATTGATGTTCAGAATCTATTTTGAACAGGATAATGACATCAATTGAGATTTATCTGCGAATTGTAAACGGGACGAAAGTCGCTGTTTTAACTGTAGATAGCTAAGTTTAGGAACTACCTTCGGGTGTGTACCTAAATTTGGAAACTGTTATAATGTAACTAGTTTGACTAGATACATTATCTCTATTTCAGTGTTTAACCGCTGCGGGTGAACCTTTATATTCTAGAACACTAAAGTGTTTCATATATAAAGATGATATTGAGATAAACACATTAGATGTGAATAACAGAATTTATATTTTGAATATAAATTGAATCTCAAATATATAACATGACAAACAAATAGCTCAAACTGATTTGATCAGATAAAACTAATTGTGGGTTGTTGTCGGGGACACAATTAAACAAGACTCATATATCCACACTTTCGAAGAGTGGGTACTAGGACTAATTTGATCTCATTCAAATAAAGTCTACGAATCTAGTTTATTGGGCAATGTGCCTAAAACACCTTTACTTGGTAAAAGTGTAAAAGCCACCTATCTGTTAGCCCTAGTTCATAGTGAAGCATGTGGGCCCATGTCTAGCTAGGCTAGAGGTGGATATGAATATTTCGTGACCTTACGGATGTGGCATCACGTTATGGTTATGTGTTTCTTTTGAAGAACACAAATTGGAAACTTTTAAGTTTCGACACGAAATAAACAAACAGATCGGCTGAAGTATTAAACCGTCACGGTAAGACCGTAATGGAAAATACTTAAGCAATAAGTTCCTAATATACTTGAAAGAGTAAAGTATTCTTTCAAATGAGGACTCCTCCCGGAACACGTCAGTTTGACGATGTGTCCGAGCCGAGTAACCGAATCTTGTTGGACATGATAATGTTAATCAAGAGTCGCTTTGAGCTACCATTTCCTTCAACGGATAAGCTTTAAACAGTGCAAGAACTTATTTTGAATAAGGTTCCATTAAAAATCTGTTTGACAGATATCATATTAGATATGAACGGGAAAGAAACCGGGTTTCACATTCCTGATAATTTGGGTATGCTGGGCATACGTTTGGGTGATACCAAACTAAAACCCAAATTGGATAAGTGCCAATTGTAGGTTATCCTAGGGATACCATAAGTATTGTACTTATACAACTCACTTGAGAACAATTAGATTGCTTCTCACCATGCGGTTTTCCTAAGAGGAATACATATATGCAGTGGTAAGTGGGAGGATAGTAAAACTCGATGAAAATCAGAGTAATACTGTTCAGGCACCGAATCCTAATGGAACACAAAATAGTTCATCAAGGATGAAACTATACCATTAATCTTCGTATACACAAAAACCGAGTATGTCGGAGAGAGTCAGAAAACAACCTGGGGTATGAGTTTTGATCTCACCTCGTGAAGATGTTAATCTTTTGAGGTATACCAACTGACTACGTATGAGGAAGTGATACAAGGTATCGACTCCCTATTATGACAAAGTGTCATGAGTCCGAATTGGATTCCATGTATATCAACCAAGTTTGGATACTAGTTGATGTACCGCAAGGCATTGTGCCTATTGGTACTATTAGTCTTCAAGGAAGACATACATAGATAATGCTTGCTAAAGCTGCGTATTTCATTTATGAAATATGTCAGCTTAACGGGAAAATCGCTTCCTTAAAAGGAAACTTTAAGAGGATGTTTAAAACATCCTGACGGTTTTGTCGTACCAAAACTAGCAAACAAGGTTTGTCGTAGGTTCTAGGAATTATCGTTTTAATATAATCATAATGGTGTATGATTTAATTCAAAACGAAAGGATTCTTGTGTATATAAGAGGGTTAGTGGGAGCGTATGACAGTGGCTGTCCAATAAAATAATGATAATATGTCATTTCTTGGAAATGATATTCCCATAAACAATTGGTGAAAGCTCGGCTTTCGAAAACTCTCCGTGGAATCATACATTGAAAAATGTACGCTATCTGGTGTCTCATACGCTTTGAGCATATGAAGTCACAAACAGGTCAATCCAAGTGATAATCACTGGATTGATGTTAAGAACATCCGTTAGTATCTTATAGAACTAAGGATGCTGTCTTAATCTATGGAGAATGAAAACTTGAAGTGACTGGGATCACTGTAGCAAGTTTCCTAAACCGATAAAGACGACTGAAAGTCACAAACGGTACTATACAGTTTGAATAACGGTACAATGAGCTGGAAATCTTCGAAGCAAGATACTGTTACCGAATAAACAACAAATGCGGGTTAATTGCTGCAGCTGAGGCGGCAATAGAAGCCTTATGGGTCGATAAACAAATCTAATTAGATTAGATATAATTCTGTTAGGAGCTGAGCTAGGCGTCAACACAGGCTAAAGAATTAATGGTCTCATCAACGATCCAGATACATACTTCGATATTCATCTGATTCGTTCGGATCATACATCATGGCGATGTGATGATCGTATAAATCGCATCAGACGATAATCATGTAAATCCGCTGACGAAAACCTTTTCTCAGCAATTTGAGCCAACCGTGCATAGTTCGGGTGTCAAGCACTCGAGTGACTTGCTATAGGCCAAGTGGGAGATTGTTGGACAATTATGACCCATAGCGTCACTATTTATACAGATCATTGTGTTGTTGTACAAATTAACTATGTGACAAAGGAGATTGCACTCTTATCATTTGTGATTAGATCACCTAGATGTATAAATGATGAGAGGTCCCTATGATTTGTTCCTGGACGGAGAATGATATGAGACAATATCAGTCCACGAAGGATAAATCATTAAATATCCCTAGTCAGAGTATTATCGAGATTGGACATCGATAAATACGTAAAAGACTAGTATTACACTTGTGCACGTTGTGAGGGCACAACAACATAGTTCTCATATATTTGGGTATAGAATACTCATGCAAGTGTAATAGGAGGTTGTGTTTTACCGATGGTACGGGAAATAGCTTCGCTCTGGATAGACCCTCTCGGAATTCCATTGGTAGTATGACTATGTGTCTATGGATGTCCGAAATCAGGGTAGGTGTATTTGGTCTTAACCTGAGACTTGAACCGCAAATACATATGACAATCAATATACTTTGGTTGAGGTCGTCCAGGGCTTTAACCGGTTTCTGTGTACGCCGATTCTGGGTATATCAAGAATCGTAGTGTGTTGGGTGTGATGTCAAGACGGAAGTGTCACTCCAGTCATATGGAGATGATGGTCACGCAGGATACGGTACTAGCACTCTTAAATGATGCGCAGCTATCGGGATATTATGACTAGGTCATGTATATCCGATTATAGAGACTAGTCACCAGACATCCGATATGTGCTTCGTACGGGGCAGACACAATTCCAGCCCCATGCCTAACACGTGATCATCCGATACTGGACCGAAATACGCAATACTACGGTATACTACGCTTGATATAGATCCTTTATTCCTGTAAGGATGTTTCCGGAGAATTGGGGAGGCATGGCGCTTTGCTAGAGGCCAACCTTGTCTCGTAATTCGGCATAAACGTAGTACGAGGTACTTACGTGTCCGGATAGTCCGACGACCGAATTTACTGCCAACATATCTGGGGATCTCATGGGTCGCTTCCCAAAGATTCACCGATGACGTATAACTCGCACTCTATATTAATCTGGGATTAATTAGAAGAGAGAGAAAATTAATCCGGGATTAATTGCGGAGATATTTTAGGATAAAATATTATTTAAAGAGAGATAACGATTAATTTGGAATTAATCGATTAATTAATATATTTGATATATTAAACGAAATTACATTTCGACACGAAATTAAAATTAGTTTTTAATTCGGGCGAACGAATTAATTTAGAATTAATTCATTAGCGACGTGAATAGTGACTTCGCTAGGCGTAATCATTTAATTACGACGCGATGGAAAATTCGTTAATTTGGAATTAGCGAACCCGAGCCCGAGATTATTTGCGAGCGCATTCGCATTTCGAATTCGAGTGCGGCATATCAAATCAAGTGTCAAATCGCTAGTCGCATCTAGCGTCACATCATTCGTCAATCAAGTGATGGATGTCTTTCACTTTGAGTGATTGACGTAAGTCACTATTCATGATTGATGGAAGTTATGTGTGTGGTTGGTGCCATTTATGGCTTTAATGGTTTGCTTTTTGAAAGGCAAATTCAAGTGAAATGCATGTGAAATTCACATGTGTGTATAAGATACACAAATTTCTCAAACCAAACACAACTCTTCTCTCCATTCTCTTTCTCTCTTCACGCCCAAAGGGACAAAACTTACTGGTTTGCTGTTCTTGAAACCGTGAGCAGTGAGGGAAGCAAGAGTGAGATTTTGTGGCAAATTCTCAAGTACTAGCACACTTACGAGACATGCGAATGTGATAGGGAAGTCCACCTATGAGCTGGGAACCATTCGATGAAGCTCGGAGCTTGATGAAGGACCCAAAGTGACGCCAAAACAGTGAGTCTACACAGCCCACTGCCGTGAAACCAGTGAGCAGTTTTGGAGTTCTGTTGCTTGCCGCGTCGCTCAACCGATCGATGTAAGTATTCCGCAACTTCGTCGAAGTGTATTCGCAATGTTTTCATGCTTATAATCGATCTTGGGACCTTAATAGAAACCAACATACGCAACCATAGGTAAAGTCAGAAAACCTATTCTAGTAATAAGCATGCATTGGATTAGAAATATAAATCTATAAACAATATAAAATAAAGGAAAATGAAAGCAGTAAATTCCATAATATTACACACTGCTTGAGTTATGGATTTTAAACTCAGCAGTGTCTTCCACTACTTTACGTAATACCGTAATCCCCAACGGACAACGGAAATTCAATAATTAAATCGAATTCCATAGTGAGAGTATGATCCCATGAATATATTTTGACTCACAGCTTTCACACGTTCTCGCCTACGTATATTCAATAGTACAAAACTCTTTGTCAATCACTCACCAGTGACTTCTGGTTTCGGTCCTGATCGTTTCTTGCAGTGACAGCTTTGGCACATTCACAGGGAGGCGTATCAAGGCTACACTACTTAAGTTATGGATTTTTTTAACCCAGCAGTGTCTCCCACTACTTTACGTAATACTGTAATCCCCAACAGACAACAGAAATTCAATAATTAAATCAAATTCCATAGTGAGAGTATGATCCCATGAATATATTTTGACTCACAACTTTGGCACGTTCTCGCCTACGTATATTCATTAGGTACACAACTCTTGTCAATCAATCACTCACCAGTGACTTCTGGTTTCGGTCCTGATTATTTCTCACTGTGACAACTTTGGCACATTCACAGGGAGGCATATCAAGGCAACACTTGCCAATGACAAACTCAAGCTACCGATGTAGTCTTGACAGCTTTGGCACGTTCATGATTTCCACTTTCACCTGAATTTGTCTAGTATCAATATCACAACGGCATGGATAAAATCCCCTAACCTACACCCTCACAGCTTGGCACGATCTCAGATGAAGTTATAGAAAGATACCCATAAACCGTACTGACAAGATGGACAAAGAAACATGTATCCAATACACGTTACTTTACAACCATATTTAAAAGCGGGGATTTCCCTATGGAAGCTGTAATCTACATCAAATGCAGAATATTAATCTAAATCATTTTCTAAACAATTCGATTCTACCTAAGAACATATAATTCAATTTAACAATTAAATTTCCGTTACATATTCGTTAGCGTAGAACTGAAAAGTAAAGAAACATATATAGATTCAAATGCATGTGCAAACATTAAAATTGGATTATATATCAAATATCAAGCATGAATAATGTAAGGATGAAGCATCAGACCCGCTCTGATAACCATTTTGTTGGGGGTTTGGGCGATGGGCGCAGCGGAAGCGCGGGTTCGGGCGAAATCATATTTTAATTCTTTTTAAAATACCGAATAAATTATTCAAGATATAGTATGAATATTTATTCATATTTCACCTAAACCTATTTATTCAATATCAAATATTGACATAAATAATGTTGAAACTTTGCGAAATTTTTACGAAAACAGTTTTTCCGCAAAATGGCCTAAAACTCGTTTTGACCGAACCAACTACCCGACACTTATGGAAAATTCCTAGGTCAGATCCAATTGTGTCGGGGCAGTTCACGAGCTGCCTGAACAGTGACAGAATCAGTGTTTGGACATTCATCACCCGGTTGGCTCAAAATTAATCCGGTAACGCCGTTTTTGGCCGTTTCCGCTTATTTCAAGTCGGAAACACTTTCCGACAATTGTGCCAACTCCCAAATTACATCCAAAACATTCAAAAAAGACACCAATTTCATCACAAAATCAAATTATTTCCAGGTCATACAGAAAACGAAATTGAGCATAAATTCATACTTTAATCCAATTAAAACCAAGATTAATCTAATTAATCTATCACCAAATGAGTCCCACCACATATGAACACTCTAGAACAATTCTAGGCTATTTAGAGTGGATCAAAAACTCTATAATGGCAACAATATTGTCCAACAACAAATTGAACCCAAATTACACTAATCTAGTTCAATACACTTCCACACATGCATAAATCCTTCCAATCCACCATCAAATCCAAAAAGCCCCAAATTAGAACAAGTAAAGAAACCCTAGACATGTTCTATGAACACAAGAATAAATAAAACAATTTTCTAAGCTCAAGGAAGATGTAGTTACCTTTTAATCACCAAAAACCTTAAGCTTTTCTTGTTTTTCTTCACTTTTCCTTCTTGTTTCATTAAACAAAATTTGGGTTTTTTTATTTTGAGAGGGAACGTTCATGGCAGCAAGCATGAAGAGGAAGAAAAATAAAATCCATTTTTA
Source organism: Zanthoxylum bungeanum (assembly GCA_019454045.1). Classification (NCBI taxonomy): domain Eukaryota; kingdom Viridiplantae; phylum Streptophyta; class Magnoliopsida; order Sapindales; family Rutaceae; genus Zanthoxylum; species Zanthoxylum bungeanum. The sequence continues at coordinate 24,737 of SKCR01045124.1, forward strand.
TCAAGGAGTGGACCGAATTTGAAGGGGAAAATGGGGCATTATTGTCAATTTGTCCCTTTTTAATTTCTTTAAAATAAAAAGGACAAATGGATAAGCTTAATGTTTCATCAAATCAAATTTACACATTTAGCTTAAAGATAACATGCCACTTGTAACAATAATAACCATATACTTTTCACAACAATTTTGAAAAAGATCTATCAATAATTATTTAAATATTTAACATTTAAATATTTTAAACAATAATTAACACAATTATTATTATTATAAATATGTATTTCATTACAAAACAATAATGACCAAATACATATATAATGGAATGTGTCAAAATCTTATTTGACGAATAATTAATGTGTATCTAATCGTATTATGTATCAAATACAAATAGATAATAATTATTAGAAGACAAAATCACCTAATTGCATGTGTTATTGTTTAACGATTAAACGATCCGAATTAAATCACTTAATCCGGTGTGAAGTATTATGAATAATCCGTATTATTCATATCGAGTTGCCCAAGTGCTCAACAAGTACACTTCATATTGTGGGACTTTTTTAGTTTAGGTTTATTTATCACGAAATCTAATTTCTTGTCCATAATCCACCCACTCATGGATTATGACGACCATGGATAATCACGCTAAACTATGCAAGCTGAGGTCATAGCATTCGTATAATTCCTTCGTCACAGGCCATCCGTATTATGCCTGGGATATATATCAGAACGTCAAATCCGTTCAGTATAATACAGTCGACTTTAAATTTACGATCTCTAAATAACACTCGGAACTGGTTTCCGAAGTTATACCACGGCCATGGATTACTAGATCGTAAACACGTGTGGATGTCTATGCCCTGTACATAGGACTGACGGATCCTATCTTGATACGCACATGATATCATGAGCATCAGTCCACACCCAACGAACAGGCGGAGGTCTGATCATGACTAGATCGTTGACGTGACTACCATCAAAGTGTGGAGGATAGCTCATATATCCACAGTGGTATCTCAAGTCAAAAGACCACTATGCTCACTCAACTCGAGAAGGTCCTATTGACGTTGGTGTGTACCATCTATTAGGAAACCTTCTGTGAGTCGTTCAGTGTCTTATCAAATAAACACCTACATGTCTATACGAGTCCTCCCGAGACTCATGGTTCACTGGGATAAACCATCGGACCAAGTCACGATATACAACATGTACTGGTCTTAGCGGATTTTACTAACCAACCCGTGTTAGCAAATCTTGACTAGGAACTTTATTTAATGATATACAACTAATAATGTGCTTCCCAATGTCAATTACAAACTACGTTGTTACTGCGCACTATACTGTAATCCAAGGGCCTTTGTCTAATATACACGTATCACTGAACAAGATTCAGTTTCGATCTAATCGTAATCAGATATCTAATAGTGATTAGATCGAATAAGTGTATAAAAGACAAGGGTGCTACCATTAAAATTAGTAATATTATGGAAAATACAATTGCTCGTATTTATGAATCGGACATAAATACGATCCGGATTGGCACTCCGAGCACCAACCCTAACAGTATCTGCCCTTGGAGCATGTAATTACATTACGTGACTGGTATTTTGTACCTAGTTTGACTAGGAACATCATCTCTGTATCTAGTTTAACCCGATGCGGGTATACCTTTGTATTCAGAAACACTGGGTGTTTTGTATATAAAGATGACATTTTGATATGTACAGTAGATGTTAATAATGGTATTTATATTTTGAATATAAATGAATCTCAAACATATAACATGACAAACAAAAAGCTCAAATTAAGTAAAATAAATGAAACTTATTTGTGGCATTGTTGTCTGGGACACATTAACAAGACTCGTCTATCCACACTTTCGAAGAGTGGATACTTGGACGGATTTGACCATAATTCATATGATGTCTGTGAATCTTGTTTATTAGACAAAGTGCCTAAAACACTTTTAGTGGTAAGGGTGTACGTGCCACCGCACTGTTAGACCTCGATCATAGTGACGTATGTGGGCCCATGTCTAGCCAGGCTAGAGGTGGATATGAATACTTCGTAACCTTTACGGATGTTGCATCATGTTATGGTTATGTGTATCTTATGAGACACAAGTCGGAAACTTTTGAGAAGTTCAAAGAGTTTCGACACGAAGTAGAAAAAAAGACCGGTAAAAGTATTAAAACATTACGGTCGGACCGTGGTGAAGAATACTTAAGCAATGAGTTTCTTGATTACTTGAAAGAGTATGGTATTCTTTCACAGTGGACTCCTCCCGGAACACCTCAATTAAACGGTGTGTCCGAACGGAGAAACCGAACTTTGTTGGACATGGTAAGGTCAATGATGAGTCGCACTGAGCTACGAATTTCCTTCTGGGGATACGCATTGAATAATGCAATACTTATTTTGAATAAGGTTCCGTCAAAGTCTGTTGGATAGACTCCATATGATATATGGACATGAAAGAAACTGGGTTTCTCATTCCTGAATATTTGGGAAGGCTGGGCATATGTTAAACGTTTGGAAGGTACCAAACTAGAACCTAAATCAGATAAATGCCTATTTGTAATTGGTTATCCTAGGGAAATTAAAGGATATTATTTCCACAACCCACAAGAGAACAAAAATATTTGTTGCTCTCCATGTAGTTTTCCTCGAAAATGAATTCAAAAATTCAGTGGTAAGTGGGAGGAAAGTAGAACTCGATGAAAATCAGAATGATACTGTTCCTGTCACCAATCCCCTCTCTAACACGAACAGTTCATCAGGGATGAGACTGTTCCGCAATCTTCTAATACACAAGAACCGTGTAGGTCGGAGAGAGTCAGAAAATAACCTTAGAGTTATGGGTTTCTGATCTCACCTCATGTAGATATTAATCTTATTGAGGAATACAAACCGGCTACGTATGAGGAAACAATACAAGGTATCGACTCTGCTTTATGGCAAGATGCCATGAAGTCCGAAATGGATTCCATGTATACCAACCAAGTTTGGACACGGGTTGATATACCGAAAGGCATTGTGCCTATTGGTAGCAAATGGGTCTTCATTTTGAAGACATATATGGATGGCAATATAAAAACGTACAAAGCTGGGTTTTGTAGCGAAAGGGTATCGTCATCAATATGGTGTCGATGACGACGAAACCTTTTACCCGTTTCCATGATTAAATCCATTCGGATAATGCTTGCTATTGCTACATATTTCGATTATGAAATATGGCAGTTGGACGTCAAAACCGCTTTCCTTAACGGAAACCTTTTGGAGGATGTTTATATACAACAGCCTGACGTTTTTGTCGTGCCAAAACATGCAAACAAGGTTTGCAAGTTAAATCGATCCATTTATGGATTGAAGCAATCATTGCGTTCTTGGAACCAACGTTTTGATGAGATCATATTACAATATGGTTTCATTCAAAATGAAGATGATTCTTGTGTATATAAGAAGGTTAGTGGGAGCGCACTGACAATGATTGTCCTATATATTGATGATGTATTGCTTCTTAGCAATGACATTCCCATATTAAAATCGGTGAAAGCTTGGGTTTCATTAAAATTCTCCATGAGAAACTTGGGAAATACAACCTTTATTCTAGGAATAATGATCTACTAAGATAGATCTAAAAGTTATTGGCACTCTCCGAGAACTCGTACATTGACAATGTTGAAGAGATTCAATATAGATCAGTCCCAAAAGGGACTGCTTCCGGTGTCACATGGCGTCTCTCTATTTAAGGACATGTGTCCTAAAACTCAAGATGAGAGATATTCAATAAATCGGATCCCGTTCGCTTAAGCAGTCGGATCGATCATGTATGCCATGAAATGTACGCGACCTGGTGTCTCATATGCTTTGAGCATCTGCAGTCACTATCAGGCCGATCCAGGTGATGGTCACTGGATTGATGTTAGAACATCCTTACGTATCTAGACGAACTAAGGATGCTTTAGTAGTATATGGAGAAAGAACTTGAGGTGACTGGGTTCACCGATGCAAGTTTCCAAACCGATAAATACGACTGTAAGTGCAATCAGGGTACATATTTTGTTTGAACAATGGAACAGTGAGCTGGAAATCTTCCAAGGAAGATATTGTTGCCGATTCAACAACAAAAGCGGAATACATTGATGCGGTTGAGGCAACAAAATAAGCATTTTGGATCTATAAAATTCCTAATTGGATTAAGAGTAGTTATGTTAGCAGCTGAGCTGGGCTACAACACAGGCTAAGGAACCACGGTCTCATCAATGATCCAAGTATGTACTTCGACGGTTTCATCTGATTCGAGAGATCACACATCGTGGCGATGTGAAGATTGAAAGATCGTTTCAGATGATAACCTTGCAGATCCGTAGACGAAAGTGATATCTCAGTAAAAGTTTGAGCGACCCGTACATAGTTCAGGTGTTGGACACTTGGGTGATTGGCTGTAGGCCAAGTGGGAGATTGTTGGACAATTATGACCCATAGCATCACTATTTATAAAAGACATGGTGTTTTTTGTACAAATTAACTATGTGACAAAGGAAATTGTTCTTTTATCATTTTGTAATTGGATTACTTAGATATATATATAATGATAAAAGTTCTTATGATTAGTTCCAGATTAATAAGATATGAGACAATATTAATCCATGAAAGGTTTAATCATTAAATATCCATAGTCGTAGTATTATCGAGACTGGACATCGATAATGCGGAATAGACTATTATTAGACTTGTGCGCGTTATGGAAGCTTAACGTCATAGTTATCATATATTTAAGTATTGGATATTTATGCAAGTGTGATAGGAGGTTCTGTTAGCCGTTGGACCGGGAACAGCTTCGCTCTGGATAGACCCATCAGAGTCCCATTGGTAGTATGACTATGTGTCTATGGGAATCTGAATCAAGGTAGGTGTATGTGGTCTTAACCTGAGACTTGCATCGCTAATACTTGCGACAATCAGTGTACTTTGGTTTTGGTCGTCCAAAGCTTTAACAGGTTCTGTGTACGCCTCTTCTGGGTTTACTGAGAATCGTAGTATATTGGGTGTGATGTCAAGATGGAAGTATCACTTCAGTCACATGGAGATGATGATCACGCAGGATACAGAACTAATACTCTCAAATGCTGCAGCTATCTGGATAGTATGACTAGGTCATGATTATCCGATTACAGAGACTAGTTGCTAGTGATCCGATATATGCTTCATACGGGGCAGACACAATTCCAGCCCTAGGCCTAGCATATGACATCCGATACTGGATCGTATTACACAATACATTGTATACTACGCCTGATACAGATTATATATTCCTCGTTGAATATTTCTGAAGAATTGGGTAGACACGGTGTTTTGCTAGAAGCTAACCATGTCTTGTAAATCGGAAAGCTTATTTGAGTCTACAATAGGCTTCATAAGCTAGTATATCAAAACTATGATCTTAGCAGAATACAAACTCTAGGGCCATTCAAGAATGAACTCTTCAAACAAAGAAATCACGACAGACCTCTCATTCGAAGAAATCACTCAAGAACGCCACTTTGCATTCTTTAGCCAAAATACAGTTTTATATCAACATTAACCAACTAATCTTTAATTGTTCAATTAGTGCGACCAGAGACAGGTATTCTCAAAATCTACAATAGACTATTGAGGATAACCTTTCTCATTGTCATACTATAAAGGTCAAACCTTTATCAAGCTCACTTTGCTTTTGATGCACAAACAATTTGCATATTTTATGAACGATTCATAACGAGAGCTTAATCAAGTTCAAACTTGATCGTAGTAAGCTACGAACAATCTTAGATCTATGGTTCAATGGTAAGTTCCGAAATCGATATCAAATATATCTCCCACTATAAGTTATAGGATAATTTTCTTCGATAAGAAAACAACAGAATCATTAAGTATCAAATACTTTGTAAATGATTCTGACAACCTATTGGACTTATACGGAAGTTGACTAAAGGGTCATTTCATCTAATTAATTATGTAGTTTCATTACAATTTATCACTCTCATATTTGACTTCAATAAGTCAAGTCTTTTCTACAATGGTCAATATCCGATGTTAAACACCAAGTAATAAAACAATTTTATTACTCGGGATCGTAGAAAAGATATTCTATCAAATATAATATAATATTCTATTAAATAGAATAAATGATAAACTTTACTTGTACCTCCAGGGCGCAAGTACTTTCAATTATATAACAATTATACAAAAGAAAGTTTCAAATCTCAACCTTTCAAGATTCGAATTTTCTACTTATACATATCATATTCGTATTTGTAGAAACTAATTGAACCTTAATTAAAGAGATGAATTAGTGTTACTGGAGCATAATCCCAAGAGTATCGAAAACTAATTCGGTAACACTCAATATCAATGAATCAAATCATATGAGATTCAATTACTCCCACTGACCAATTCCATCAAAATGGAACCGTGGAAGTTTAATATTGAGTAAGAATCATATTCATTAAATAACTTCAGAATTAATTTCATTAAATTCATATGTTTGATCATATCAAACATCTTTGAATAATTCAAAAATTCATGATGAATCTTAAAATTATAGTTTTCAACACTCCAAATAGAATATCTTTGAACCATTCAAAATATTATATTCAAGTTTCATCAGGAACATATTGAAAGTTCTCGAACAATTCAAGACGTTCAACATGTTCTATATTAGAAACACGTAACTAAGTAATGACAATTCATTAACTAAGTCACGGAGTAAAGAAAACTATCTAAGGCAATTACTAATTCATTAAACTAGATACATCCAATGTATTAGTCTAATAAATCTTGTGGTCCAATGACGATCATTGGTTAAATGAGATTTAATCACATCCTGAATACAATATTCATTAAATGGATAAGGGTCTATGGTGTGAACTCGTATCTGACCATCTTTTACCATATAGAATAAGCCTCTAATGCTTTTATGATAAAATCTCATAAAGCACTGTTCTAAGTTATTTAGTTAACCGAATATTTTCTTAATGTTTATCTTTTCATTAATGACACTAATAGTCATATTAAAATATGTAACAACTGTTTATATAGATCAAGTAACTATCCAATAGTCACAAGTTCTGATATCAAATATCAAAACAATCATTAAATATTATTTTAATTAACTATACGGGAGATCTAGTATCCAATACCTACAATTATCGTATTGTGAGAATCGATATTCTCTATACGTAACTATACACATCTCATTTTTTAAGCTCTATAATTTGCCTTCAATTATTCACAACAATTGTAAATAATTGATTAGCAAACCGTGTCAAACACATGACTTCTAAAAGTCACTAAAGCCAAGAAACGTCATTATAAGATAAACAAGTACTAAAGGGGTTTTCTTAATGCCAGTCAAGAATCTCGAGACATGAATTAGTTCGTGTCAATTCTTACTGCACGAGAACTATTATTTCTAGATAATTATAACCTTAAAAGATATCTATTTAGATTACCTAATCGTGACTTAGAAATTAAGTCACAAACCATCTTGATTTTCAAGAAAATCAGAACAACAGTTCCCGATGGTTTCAACTAATCTAACAATATCTAAGTCTACTATCTTTCTAGAACCTATTCTAGAATTACGCAACCATAAGTAAAGTCAGAAAACCTATTTAAGTAATAAGCATGCAGTGGATCAGAATTATAATTCTATAAACAATATAGAATAAAAGGAAAATGAAGCAGAATTTTCCATAAAATTACACACTACTTAAGTTATGGATTTTTTTTTAACCCAGTAGTATCTCCCAGTACTTTACGTAATACTGTAATCCCCAACAGACAATGGAAATTCAATAATTAAATCGAATTCCATAGTGAGAGTATGATCCCATGAATATATTTTGACTCATAACTTTGGCACGTTCTCGCCTACGTATATTCATTAGGTAAACAACTCTTTGTCAATCACTCACCAGTGACTTCTGGTTTCAGTCCTGATCGTTTCTCACTGTGACAGCTTTGGCACATTCACAGGGAGGCGTATCAAGGCTACACTTGCCAATGACAAACTCAAGCTACCGATGTAGTCCTGACAGCTTTGGCATGTTCAGGATTTCCACTTTCACTTGAATTTGTCTAGTATCAATATACAACCGGCATGGATAAAATCTCATAACCTACACCCTCACAGCTTTGGCACGATCTCAGATGAAGTTATAGAAAGATACCCATAAACCGTACTGACAAGACGGACCAAGAAACATGTATCCAATACACGTTACTTTAACAGACTTATTTTAAGATGGGATTTTCCTCAAGGAAGCGTTGTTCCATATCAAATATAGAATTTTAATCTAATTCATTTTCTAAACAATTCAATTCTACCTATAGAAAACATAACTTAATTTAACGATTAAATTTGCGTTACGTTTCCCGTTAGCGTGGAATCGAAAAGTCAAGAAACATATAGATTACAAGCATGTGAGAACATTAAAATTGGATTAAATATAAAATATCAAGCATGAATAATGTAATGGATGAAGCATCAGACCTGCTCTGATACCATTTTTGTTAGGGTTTCGGGCGAATGGCGCAGCGGAAGCGCGGTTCGGGCGAAATCGTAATTTAAAAACTTTTCAAATTACCAAATAAATTATTCAATATCTAATATGAATAATTTATTCATATTTCACCTAAACATATTTATTCGATATCAAATAGCGACATAAATATAAAGGAAACGTCGCGAAACTTTTACGAAAAATATTTTTCCGCAAAATGACGTAAAATACATTTTTGACAGAACCGACCACCCAACACTTATGGGGACTACCCACGTCAGCCCCAATAGTGTTAGGGCAGTTCATAGGCTGCCTGAACAGTTAAAAATTCACTGTTTGGACAGCCGTCACCCGATTGGCTCAAAAGTCACCCGGTAATGCCGTTTTTGGCCGTTTTCGCTTATTTCCACTCTGAAATACTTTCCGGAAATTGTTCAAACTCCCAAAACACATCCAATACATTCATATGACAACAAATTCATCACGGACTTTCCAGTTTACTCAGATATGATCCAGAAACCGAATTACCAAATTTCATGCTTTAAATCCAATTTTTCAAGAATAAATCAATTAATCAAAACATCAACCAAAGTCACCACATATGAATCACCCAAGAATAATTCTAGGCATTACAAGAGTGGTAATAACACTCTAGAATGGAAACTCATCATCAAATGATAAAATTGGAAACTTATTACAATAATAACATCCAAAATCACTTCACACATGCTTCATTACTTCTAATTCCATCCACCACAACCAAAAGCCCCAAATTTTACAAGCAAAGAAACCCTAGAACCATTCTAGAAATCAAGAAACAAAAAAATATTTCAAGCTTAGGGGTTTTGAAGAATACCTTTAATACTCCAAATTTCCTTAAGCATTTTCTTGATTTTCTTCACATTTTCCATGGATTTATCAAACAAAATTTGAAACCCATTTTTTCTTATGTGTTTCGACTATGATGGTTAATTAGATGAAGAATAAAACATTTTCCCCTTTTAAAATGGAAGTGCCGACTCTTAGGGGTATTATTGGCAATTTACAAATTTAATCTAATTAAATCATAATAAACTTTATCTTAACCAATCAAAATTGCACACATAAAGTCTAATTTAAATCATGCCAATTAAGCCAATAATAATTGGAAAAATTCCATAACATTTATGGAAAAGTTTAATTAATTAATTATTCAAATATTTAACAATTAAATATCCAAATAATCAATTAATATAATTATTATTATATATGTATTTTTATTTACAATAAATAACAAATACATATATTTATGGCATGTGTCAAAATCTCATTTGACGAATAATTAATGTGTATCTAATCGTATTATGTATCAAATACAAATACACAATAATTACGATTGGCCAAAATCCCATAATGCATGTGTTATCGTTTAACCTATTAAACGATTCGAATTAACTCACTTAATCCGGTGAAGTATTATAAATAATATGTATTATTCATATTGTGTTGCCCAAGTGCTCAACGAGTACACTTCATATTGTGGGACTCTCTAAGTTTAGGTTTATCCTTCACGAAATCAATTTCGTGTCCATAATTCACCTACTCATGAATTATGACGACCACGGATAATCTCACTAAAATATGCAAGTCGAGGTCATTGCATACGTATAATCTCTCCATCATAGGCTATCCATATTATACCTGGGGTATAGATAAAAACGTCAAATCCGTTCGGTATAATATAGTCGACTTTCAATTTACGATCTCTAAATAACACTCGGAATTAATTTCCGAAGTTATACCACGGCCATGGATTTACCAGATCGTACACGTGAGGATGCCTATGCCATGTACGCAGGACTGGCGGATCCTATCTCGATACGCACTGGATATCATGAGCATCAGTCCATACCCAACGAACAGGCGGAGGTCTGATCATGAATAAATCGGTGACGTGACTGCCATCAAAGTGTGGAGGATAACTCATATATCCCACTGTGGTATCTCAAGTCAAAGGACCATTATGCTCGCTCAACTCGAGAAGATTCCTATTGACGTTGGTGTACCATCTATTACGAAATCTTCAGTAAGTCGTTCAGTGTTTACCAAATAAACACCTATATGTCTATACGAGTCTCCCGAGACTCATGGTTCACTGGGATAAACCATCGGACTAAGTCAAGATATACGACATGTACTGGTATTAGCGAATTTTACTAACCGACCCGTGTTAGTAAATCTTGACAAGGAACTTTATTTAAAGATATACATCTGATAATTTGGTTCCCAATATCAATTACAAACTACGTTGTAACTGCGCCCTACATTGTAAATCCTAGGGTCTTTGTCTAATATACACGTATCATTAAACCAGATTTAGTTTCAATATAATCATAATCAGATATCTATTCGTAATTAGATCGAATAAGTGTATAAAAAACAAGGGTGCTACCATTAAATTAGTAATATTATGGAAAATAGAATTGCTCGTATTTATGAATCGGACATAAATACGATCCGGATTGGCACTCTGAGCACCAACCCTAACACTAGGATCACATCATTTGCTCCTTCTTGAAAAGGATTCGACCTCGAATCAGTACCTGCATTAAAAGGGGACAAGTCAGAAACATTAAAGGAAGCCGAAATATTATACTCACCCAGTAGGTCAAGCCTATATACATTATCATTGATCATTTCGATGAAACTAAAATAACCATCTCCCCGAAGTTGAAGCTTGGATCTCCTATTAGCCGGAAATCTCTCCTTACGCATATGTAGCCAAACCCAGTCACTGGGCTCACCACGCGTTTGTGGCCCTTATTCGCATAAGAATTATACTGCTCATTTTTTCGTAATATTTGCTCACGTGCTTTCGCATGTATTTGTTTCACCAACTCTGATGTATTTTTCCTATCTAAACTTAATATTTCTTCATCAGGCAAAGACAACAAATCCAATGGCGTTAGTGCGTTAAGTCCATACACAATTTCAAATGGTGAATATGAAGTAGAAGAATGAATGCACTTATTGTATGCAAACTCTATAAATGGAAAACACTCATCTCACGACTTTAAATTTTTAGTGACTATAACACGAAGTAATTGAGTCAAATTCCTATTGACTACCTCTGTCTGTCCATCTGTTTGGGGTGACAAGTAGTATAATAAAGTAACTTGGTCCCCATTTTACCCTACAAAACCTTCCAAAAATGACTCGAGAACTTGACATCTCTATCTAAAACTATACTCATAGGAATCCCATAGAGCCGTACTATCTCTCTAACGAACAAGTTTGCTATGTTAGTGGTATCATTAGTTTTATGATATGCAATGAAATATGTCATTTTACTAAATCTATCAACCACTACAAAAATGGAATCCTTACTCCACTTAGTCTTAGGAAGACCCAACACAAAATCCATCAAAATATCTACATATGCATCACATTTCATCATAGGCTAATAAAAATACACTTTTAATGTTCATAGGGTCTTACTAATTCCAAAATGCCCCATTAGTACGCTTCCATGAGCCTCTCTTACTAATAGCTCACACATACTACAAGAATGGATGCACACCTTATGTTCTCTAAACATAAATCCGTCATGCTAGTAGAATTTACTAAATACAAACTTAATCCATGCAGCATATATATCACAAAAATTCACATTATCTGCATAAAGCTCTTTAATAAATTCAAACCCTTTCATTTTAGCACCCAAAAGAGTAAGTAAAACATAATTGTGCGACAAGGCATCTGCAACTACATTTTCCTTACCCTGTTTATAGCGAATGACTTAAGGAAATGTCTCTACAAACTCCATCTATCTAACATGCCTCTTATTCAGCTTTCCTTGCCCATTAGGGTGTTTCAAACTCTCATGATATGTGTGTATCATAAACTCCTTAGGCCATGGGTAATGCTACCAAGTCTCCAGTGCTTGCATAAATGCATACAACTACTTATCATACGTGGGATACCTCAAAGTTGCTCTATTCGACTTCTCACTGAAGTATGTAATATGTTTTTTCTCTTGTATCAATACTGTTCCAATATATATGCCACTTGCGTCACACTCTATCTCGAAAGTGCTCTCAAAATTAGGTAGTGTGAGGATAAGTTCACTGCATAACCTTTCTTTGAGCGTCTGGAAAGCACTCTCCTGAGCCTCACCCCCATTGAAATCCAAATGTCTTTTTGACTACCTCAGTCAATGGTGCTGTTATGCTATTGAAATCCTTCACAAAACACCTATAGAAACTCGCCAACCCATGAAAGCTTCTAACATCAAACATTGTTGTAGGTGTTGGCCAATCTCTAATCAGTTTAACTTTCTCTCCTCGTCTACCTCTATGCCATCTACAGTCACAACAAAATCAGGAAAAATGATTATATCCATTCAGAATGTACATTTCTTACAGTTAGCAACAATTTTTATTTTCTTAAAACATCAAGCACAAATCACAAATGGCCTACATGTTCATCTAAACATTTGTTGTATACTAATATGTCATCAAAATAGACCACTATAAACTTCCCTATATATGCATGCAACATGTGGTTCATAAGTCTCATAAAAGTACTAGGGACATTTGTCAATCCAAATGGCATCACTAACCACTCATATAGTCAATATTTGGTTTTAAAAGCGGTCTTCCACTCGTCACCTTCTCTTATACGAATTTGGTGATATCCATTCTTAAGATTAATGTTTCTAAAAATCCTAGATCCATACAGTTCATCTAACATATCATCTAGCCTAGGAATGAGATATCGATACTTTACCGTGATATTGTTGATGGCACAACAATCCACACAAACACGCCACGTCTCATCCTTCTTGGGTACTAATAGCACAGAAACTGCACACTGGCTCATACTCTCTCATACATAACCCTTCTCCATTTGATCTCAACTTGCCGTTGAAGTTCCTTTGTCTCCTCAAGATTACTCTTATATGCAGGTCTATTGGGAATGACAGTTCCAAGCACGAAATCATTATGATATTATATCCCTCGAATGTGTGGAAGACCATTGGGGATGTCTTCAATGAACATGTCTTCAAATTCCTATAAAAGAGAAGAAATAGAAACAAGAAGCGAACATTTAGTATTAGTATGTAATGAAAAATGTGGTGTGCCCTTATACAGTAGCAGCAACATGAGTTTGCTAATTTTATAGGCTCTTCCCACTTCTCTCACCTAGATACAAACTCTTGTTCACTCTCATTTTCTTCTCACTCTATCCTTTAGCCTCCTTTCCATTGAGCTTACTCTCGGATATAATACCAATGTTTCCCTCACTCTCGGGTTTAGATCCCATTTTCTCACCACTATCACTCTTACCCCCAATGATGCAACCTCTTTCTCTCTCTTTTTCTCTTTCTAATTGTAATTTGACATGATCATTATGGACCTATCTTATGTGTCAAATGATAGAACTTAATGGGTTTGCACTTATATTGGAATGAATATTTATTCCCAAACCTATCATGTATCACCTTCCTATCGAACTGCCACGAACTCCCCAAAAGTATGTGGCCTGCCTGCCTAGGTACCACATCACACAATACCTCATATGTGTAAGGCCCAATGATAAATTTCAGCAACAACTACTTGGTCACCCTGACCCTCACCACACTCATTAAGCCACTGCAACCTATATAGTTTATGATATTTTAAACATGACAAATCGAATCTCGTCACTAATGCAGTGCCAAGGTGGTGCAACTACCTCCATCTATGATCATACTACATGACCTTCCATTCACACTAGACATAGTATGGAAAATATTTTCTCTCTGTTGCTCGGTCTCGTCCTTTACTTTCTGTGTTGTCAGTGGTCTCTTAGACACAAGCGACATGTTATATAATGTGTATGTTGCTCATTCACCATCATTAGCGTCATTTTATACAGGCATCTCATCTTCCACATCTCCATCTGTGGAATCGACATAACCATCATCCTTCATCATCAATGTTCACTTGTTGGGGCATTGTGATGCATAATGTCTTATAATCATAAATTTAAAACACTTTACCTCCTTAGATTTACCACTTCAGATTTAACCTTAACTCTGCCTGTATCCACTTCTTTTCCTTTACCACTCTCGGCCTTTGGCTTATTGAAATCCTAATCTCCATGTTCATTACTAGGCCATTTCCATTTCTAAGCAGACCCTGTGAAGTGTATCTAGTGTTGGACAGTTATGACCCATAGCGTCACTATTTGTACAGATCATGGTGTTGTTGTACAAATTAACTATGTGACAAAGGAGATTGCTCTCTTATCATTTGTGATTAGATCACCTTAGATATATAAATGATAGGAGGTCCCTATGATTAGTTCCTGGATTGAGAATGATATGAGACAGTATCAGTACACGAAGGATTAATCATTAAATATCCCTAGTCAGAGCATTATCGAGATTGGACATCGATGAATGCGTAAAAGACTAGTATTACACTTGTGCGCGTTTGTGAGAGCACAACGACATAGTTCTCATATATTTGGGTATAGGATACTCATGCGAGTGTAATAGGAGGTCGTGTTTCACCGATGGTACGGGAAACAGCTTCGCTATGGATAAGACCCCTTCGGAATTCCATTGGTAGTATGACTATGTGTCTATGGAAGTCCGAAATCAGGGTAGGTGTATTCGGTCTTAACCTGAGACTTGCACCGCTAATGCATACGACAATCAATATACTTTGGTTGAGGTCATCCAGGGTTGTAACAGGTTCTGTGTACGTCGATGCTGAGTATATCGAGAATCGTAGTGTGTTGGGTGTGATGTCAAGACGGAAGTGTCACTCCAGTCATATGGAGTTGATGATTGCGCAGAGATACATAACTGGTTCTCTAATAAAGGTTGCAACCGTCAGGATAATATGACTTGGTCATGATTATTCGATATTAAAGAGACTAGTTACTTGTCATCCGATATATGTTTCGTACGGGGCAGACACTGAACCAGCCCCAGGCCTTGCATGTGATCATCTGATACTGGATAGAAATAATCAATACTACGGTATACTACGCCTGATACAGATCCTTTATTCCTATAAGGATATTTCCGGAGAATTGGATAGGCATGGCGCTTTGCTAGAGGCCAACCTTGTCTTGTAAATTGGTATAAACGTAGTACGAGGTACTTACATGTTCGAATAGTCCGACGACCAATTTGACTGCCAACATATCCGGTGATCTCATGGGTCGCTTCCCAAAGATTCACCGATGACGTATGACTCGCACTTATATTAATCTGGGATTAATAAGATGAGAGAGAAAATTGATATGGGATTAATTGCGGAGATATTTTATCTGGGATAAAGTACCATTAAAGAGAGATAACGATTAATTTAGAATTAATCGGTAAATTAATATATTTGATATATTAAATGAAATTGGATTTCGACGCGGAATTAAAATTAGATTTTAATTCGGGCGAGCGAATTAATTTTGAATTAATTCGTTAGCGACGTGAATAGTGATTTCGCTAGGCCTAATCATTTAATTACGACGCAACGGAAAATTCGTTAATTTAGAATTAGCAAATCCGAGCCCGAGATTATTTGCGAGCGCATTCGCATTTCGAATTCGAGTGCGGCACGTAAGTCAAATCAAGTAAGTCAAATCGCTAGTCGCATCTAGCGTCACATCAAGCGTCAAATCATGTCACTTTGAGTGATGTGACAATTGATTAGATTGAAAAGACTTGATGTGAGTGGTTGGAAATCAACTTTTTGAAAGTTGAAAGACATATATTGTTTTTATATCTTCCTTTGACTTTTTGAAAGAAAATGGAAATGTATTTGCTTTTATTATTTGTAGAAAATATATAAGCAAATTAAAACCAATTTTCCAACACACTTTTCACTTCTCTCTCTCACCATTTCTCCTTCCTCACTCACGCATTTCATCTTGTTCTTGAGGCAGTGAACTACCGATGGAAGCAAAGGAAATTAGGGGAGCAAGTGTGATTTTGTGGCAAAATCGAGAGTGCTAGCACACTCCGGGATCAATGCGAAGGTGATAGGGAAGCTCACCCATGAGCCGGGAATCGTTCGACGAAGCTTGGAGCTTGTTCGAGGACTCCGAAACGGCGCAAAATAGAAACCCAATCTGCAGCAGTGGGCGCACATTGCAGTGAGGCAGTGAGCAGTTTTGGTGTCTTCGTGGCCTCCGCGTCGCTCAACCGATCGATGTAAGTATTCTGCGACTTTCTCGATTTGTTTTTCACACATATTTCATGGCTTGTATTCGATTCTATGGACCTAGAAACTCCAACAATGGTATCAGAGCGAGTAAAAGCATGAAATACGACTTAGGGATAAAATTTGGGTAAAAATGTGTTTGAGCATGTTTAATGAAATTGGATGATTTAGTGTGTTTTTATAACATGTTTTATTGATGATTGATTAGATCAATTTGAACAAATTTGATTTGGAACAAATTTGCCCCAAATTGTTATGTTGGCCGAATAGGTTAGGGTTTTGAATTCTTGGAATTTTTCATTTTGATTCATTGGATGAGTTGGAATGACATTGGATAATGTTAATTTGAAATTAATTGGATTGAATTTTGAATTGAACAATAATTCCCAAAAACCTACCTTGGCCGAATGGTGCCCTAAGTGTGAGCTCTTGGAATTTTAATTTTTGATTCATTGGATGTATTAGAAATGATTTTGGGATATTGATTTAATGTTGAATTTGATTCAATTGGATTGAATTTGAAATTTGGCATACTAATTCCCCTTGGCCGAGAGTCTATAGCATTATATGGGTTTGATTTTTGATGAAATGTGTTGGACATATTTTATTGTTAATGAGCATAATTAATTAGCCTAATTTATGTTTTGGAAATAATGATTGGGGTGATTAATTATGTTAATGCACTTTTGGTTAATAAATGTGAAATTGGATTTTATGTTTAATTAAATTGGGCTTGAAATTGTATTTGGGCTTAAATGTTTAATTGGGCCTAATGGGCCAAAATTAATTTAAAGGCTTATGGGGTAAATCCCGGATTGGACTTTGGTTATCGGTTTGACCCGAGTTGACCAAAATTCCACGCCTTAAGAAATTAATTAAAAGCCCATTGGACTTTAATTAAATTAACGTTGGACGTTAATCGGGCTTTGAGACCCGTTACGATTAAATTTGGAATTTAAGTCGTAAAAGGTTTATTAAATAAAGTGTGTGATATTTAATTTGGAATTAAATAGTGAATTAGAATTAAATACAAATTGAATTGGATTTAATTGTGTAGTTTAATTTAATTCGAGAATTCGTACTTTAAGTACTTATTCGCAAAAACGAGTTTGACTCGAGCAAAATCAAATCGTTGTTTGAACATTGGATGATCACTAATTATCAGATTAATTAATTTGATTAGATTGATTGATAACATGCTTGTGTGAATACATGGTTGCGATGCATGAATAATGTATATATCGGATGGATATTAGATGGGTGGGACAATTTTAGAAATTGTGTAATAAATTTGATTTATTAATTGGACCTCCGTGTCCAGCCTTATCACCTCATATTCTTTGTATTCTCTTCTCACCTATTCCCCTCAATGTAAATGAGGTTTCTTTAGAAGTGTAGTGTAACGGGTATAAGAAATATTTGTGCTAGCGCGGAGAGAGAAAGAGAGAGATTTGATCTAGGATCAATGTGTAAAGTATCCATCCGCATATCATTATTATTTTGTCATATGCGTTTTATTATGTATTTAGAATGCATGTTTAAGGGTGTATGATGATGAGACCTTAATAAAGATAATAAATTGTTAGCCAATTTGCACGCGAAAAACCCTCGCTCAATATTAAGCGTCTTTCCTTCCATTGAGTGATTCTCACTCAAGATCCTAGACGGCATTGGTTTGTTGGCCAAAGTCAAGGCCTTTGTCTGTCGAAGATGTGTTTGAATCACGAAGGCTTTGTTCCATATCAGTGTCTTGTCCAAGTTGTGGTTTGTTGGCCAAAGTCAAGACCACTTCTTCTCACTCGACATTGATTACAAAGCTTTCCATGGTCAATGGGTCGCGCTTGACTGGGATCACTAAGTTTGTTGTGCCAAAGCCAAGGCTTAGTTGATTCAGAGGAAAAGGTTAGGCAATACATTGGATGTATTGGCATATATAAGATATATGTTTCGGACTTGGATGTCCACCTGCTGGATCTATGAATTGGACTTGGATCCAATTGATCTTAGAGATCTACCTAGTTAATTATCATACAATTTGTGTGGCCAAAGTCAAGATTGTGTGATATTTAACGGGATCCTAGCCAACTAGGAAACACGGTTTCCCGAGTACTCGACAGAGGGTTAGAGGCTCGCCGAAAAATAGTGGGAGGCAAGAATTGAATTTACAATATTCGTTCAATTACTCGCCATACGCGCTCAAACCAATATCATTCGTCAAAATAAATTAAATGTTAGTTGGACTAATATTTAAATTGTTGTTTTTATAATCAGTCGGACTGTATTATAGTTGATTATATAATTGGATTATAGTAATCAATATATTTGAATTAATTAATTTCTATTTACAGTTGATTTTATAATTGGATTATAGTAATCAATGTAATTGAGGTTAATTAATTTAAATTATATTTGATTATATAGTTGGACTATAATAATCAATATAATACATAGTACCACAAATCGTGATTAAATAGTTGGACTATTAGAATCAATTAAATGGAAAGATTGGACATTTAAATATAATCTTGGATTAAAATATTTAAATGGTTTAATTTTCAAATTGGGAATTAAATTTCAGGATGGTCCTGAAATAAATAATAAGTTACTTTATTTGATAAAATAACCTATTATGTCTAAGCTCAGACTTAAGCAAATAAGTAGAGCATAATCTTTAGAAGATTTATGTGATGATAACTTTAGTGCTTAATCTGATATACTTATCATAAATCTATGTTTAGATTTAAGAAGTATTAAAATTGCAATTAATAACTCTTGGAGGGTTAATGACAAATCTCGATGAGATAAAGTCAAACTTTGCAATTAGGCAAGTAGCGCAAGGCGCACTTTACTTCGATATTTTAGAAACCCAAGGCTTGGCCAAAGGCTTCTGAAATATAGAAAAGGGTAAAAGCAATATCATTATAATCTTCTGGGAAGATAAATGACATATCCCAAAGTGACTGCTGTTTGGATATGGCAGGCATGAAAGAATTAAATAAAGGGCAAGGCTCTGACTTTAAGAATGTGTTTGTCAAAATTATGTCCATTACTAGTATTGAAATTGGATTTTAAAATACTTAGTATGGTACATAAAATATATGTATTGATGTTCAGAATCTACTGTGAGTAGGATACTGACCTCAAGCTGAGATAAATCTGCGAATCGGAAACGGGACGTAAGTCGCTGTTTCGACCGTAGATACCTAAGTTTAAGAATTGCCCTTCGGGTTTGTACTTAAATTATGAACTGTTATAATGTAACTAGTTTGACTAGAAACATTATCTCTATATCAGTGTTTAATCCATTGTGGATAAGCCTTTATATTCTAGAACACTAAAGTGTTTCATTATATAAAGATGATATTGAGATAAACAAATTAGATGTGAATAACGGTATTTATATTTTGAATATAAATAAATCTCTCAAACAATATAATATGACAAATAGATTCTCTAACTGATTTGATCAGAAGAGACTAATTGTGGCATTGTTGTCTGTGACATAATTAAACAAGACTCGTATATCCATACTTTTGAAGAGTGGGTACTCGGACTGATTTGATCATATTCAAATAAAGTCTACGAATCTAGTTTATTGGGCAAAGTACCTGAAACACTATTTACTTGGTAAAAGTGCAAATGCCACCGATCTGTTAACCCTAGTTCATAGTGAAACAAGTGGGCCCATGTCTAGTTAGGCTAGATGTGGATATGAACATTCCGTGACCTTTACGGATGTGGCATTGCGTTATGGTTATGTGTTTCTTTTGAAGAACACAAATCGGAAACTTTTAGAGTTTCGACACGAAGTAGACAGACAGATCGGCTAGAGTATTATACCGTCACTGTAAGACCGTAATGGAAAATACTTAAGCAGTAAGTTTCTCATATAGTTGAAAGAGTAAAGTATTCTTTCAAATGAGGACTCCTCCCGGACATGTCATTTTGACAGTATGTCCGAACAGAGTAACCGAATTTTGTTGGACATGATAAGGTTAATCATGAGTCGCTCTGAGCTACCATTTCCTTCAACGGATAAGCTTTAAACAGTGCAAGAACTTATTTAGAATAAGGTTCCATAAAAATCTGTTTGACAGATATCATATTAGGTATGAACGGGAAGAACCGGGTTTCACATTCCTGATAATTTGGGTATGCTAGGCATACGTTTGGATGATACCAAACTAGAACCCAAATTGGATAAGTGTCAATTGTAGGTTATCCTAGGGATAACATAAGTATTGTACTTATACATCTCACAAGAGAACAATTAGATTGTTGCTCGCCATGCGGTTTTCCTAAGAGGAATACCGATATGCAGTGGTAAGTGGGAGGATAGTAAAACTCGATGAAAATCGGAGTAATACTATTCCTGGAATCGATTCCTAATGGAACACAAATAGGTCATCAAAGATGTACCTATACCATAATCTTCGAATATACACAAGAACCGCGTAGTCGGAGAGAGTCAGAAAACAAACCTGGGGTATGGGTTTCTGATCTCACCTCATAAAGATGTTAATCTTATTGAAGTATACCAACTGACTGCGTATGAGGAAGTGATACAAGGTATCGACTCCCCGATTATGACAAAGTGTCATGACGTCCAAAATGGATTCCATGTATATCAACAAGTTTGGATACTAGTTGATGTACCACAATGCATTGTGCCTATTGGTACTGTATAAGTCTTCAAGGAAGACATACATGGATGGCAACATACCAACTTACAAAGCTGGGCTTGTGACGGAAAGGTATCGTTATCAACATGTGTTGATTACGATTCAACTTTTACCTGTTGCCACGATAAATCCGTTTGGATAATGCTTGCAAATGCTGCATGTTTCATTTATGAAATATGGCAGCATAACGGGAAAATCGCTTTCCTGAAAAGGAAACCTTTCGGAGGATGTTTACAACATCTTGATGGTTTTGTCGAACCATAACAAGATAAATAGGTTTGCAGGTTATTCGATCCATGTTTGGATCGCAGCAAGCATTGGTTCTAGGAATTGTCGTTTTGATGTAATCATAATGGTGTGTGATTTAATTCAAAACGATATGATTCTTGTGTATATAAGAGGGTTAGGAGAGCGCACTGAAAATACTGTCCTATAAATAATGATAATATGTCATTTCTTGGAAATGATATTCCCATAAAACAATCGGCGAAAGCTTGGCTTTCGAGAAAATTCTCCGTAGAATTCTTAGGAGAAACAACATTTATTCTAGGAATAGAGATCTACTGGGATAGATTAAGTTGTTAAAACTCTCCGAGAAATCGTACATTGAAAAATGTACGTGACCTAGTGTCTCATATGCTTTGAGCATATGGATTCACAATCGGGTCAATCCAAGTGATAGTCACTGGATTGAAGTTAAGAACATCCATTAGTATCTTAGAGAACTAAGGATGCTGTCTTAAACTAAGGAGAATGAGAACTTGAAGTGACTGTGATCACTACTGCAAGTTTTCGAAACCGATAAAGACGACTGAAAGTCACAAACAGTACTATACAGTTTGAATAACGGTACAGTGAGCTGGAAATCTTCCAGGCAAGATACTGTTACCGAATAAACAATAAATGCGGGATATTGCTGCAGCTGAAGCGGCAATAGAAGCCATTTGGGTCGATAAAATATCTAATTAGATTAGATATGATTCTGTTAGCAGCTGAGCTAGGCGTCATCACAGCCTAAAGAATTAATGGTCTCATCAACGATCCAGATATATACTTCGATATTCATCTGATTCATTCGGATCATACATCGTGGCGATGTGATGATCGTATAAATCGCGTCAGACGATAATAATATAAATCCGCTGACGAAAGCTTTCCTCAGTAGTTGAGCCAACGGTACATAGTTCGGGTGTTAGGCACTCGAGTGACTGGCTATAGGCCAAGTGGGAGATTGTTGGACAGTTATGACCCATAGCGTCACTATTTGTACAGATCATGGTGTTGTTGTACAAATTAACTAAGTGACAAATGAGATTGCTCTCTTATCATTTGTGATTAGATCACCTTAGATATATAAATGATAGAAGGTCCCTATGATTAGTTCCTGGATTGAGAATGATATGAGACAGTATCAGTACACGAAGGATTAATCATTAAATATCCCTAGTCAGAGCATTATCGAGATTGGACATCGATGAATGCGTAAAAGACTAGTATTACACTTGTGCGCGTTTGTGAGAGCACAACGACATAGTTCTCATATTTGGGTATAGGATACTCATGCGAGTGTAATAGGAGGTCGTGTTTCACCGATGGTACGGGAAACAGCTTCGCTCTGGATAAGACCCCCTCAGAATTCCATTGGTAGTATGACTATGTGTCTATGGAAGTCCGAAATCAGGGTAGGTGTATTCGGTCTTAACCTGAGACTTGCACCGCTAATGCATACGACAATCAATATACTTTGGTTGAGGTCATCCAGGGCTTGTAACAGGTTCTGTGTACGCCGATGCTGAGTATATCGAGAATCGTAGTGTGTTGGGTGTGATGTCAAGACAGAAGTGTCACTCCAGTCATATGGAGTTGATGATTGCGCAGGGATACAGAACTGGTTCTCTAATAAAGGTTGCAACCGTCAGGATAATATGACTTGGTCATGATTATTCGATATTAAAGAGACTAGTTGCTTGTCATCCGATATATGCTTCGTACGGGGCAGACACTGAACCAGCCCCAGGCCTTGCATGTGATCATCCGATACTGGACAAAAATACGCAATACTACGGTATACTACGCCTGATACAGATCCTTTATTCATATAAGGATATTTCCGGAGAATTGGATAGGCATGGCGCTTTGCTAGAGGCCAACATTATCTTGTAAATTGGTATAAACGTAGTATGAGGTACTTACATGTTCGAATAGTCCGACGACCAATTTGACTGCCAACATATCCGGTGATCTCATGGGTCGCTTCCCAAAGATTCACCGATGACGTATGACTCGCACTTATATTAATCTGGGATTAATAAGATGAGAGAGAAAATTGATCTGGGATTAATTGCGGAGATATTTTATCTGGGATAAAATACCATTAAAGAGAGATAACGATTAATTTAGAATTAATCGGTAAATTAAATATTTGATATATTAAATGAAATTGGATTTCGACGCGGAAATAAAATTAGATTTTAATTCGGGCGAGCGAATTAATTTGAATTAATTCGTTAGCGACGTGAATAGTGATTTCGCTAGGCCTAATCATTTAATTACGACGCAACGGAAAATTCGTTAATTTAGAATTAGCAAATCCGAGCCTGAGATTATTTGCGAGCGCATTCGCATTTCGAATTCGAGTGCGGCACGTAAGTCAAATCAAGTAAGTCAAATCGCTAGTCGCATCTAGCGTCACATCAAGCGTCAAATCATGTTACTTTGAGTGATGTGACAATTGATTAGATTGATTGATTGAAAAGACTTGATGTGAGTGGTTGGAAATCAACTTTTTGAAAGTTGAAAGACATATATTGTTTTTATATCTTCCTTTGACTTTTTGAAGAAAAAGGGAAATGTATTTGCTTTTATTATTTGTAGAAAATATATAAGCAAATTAAAACAAATTTTCCAACACACTTTTCACTTCTCTCTCTCTCACCATTTCTCCTTCCTCTCTCACGCATTTCATCTTGTTCTTGAGGCAGTGACTGCCGATGGAAGCAAAGGAAATTAGGGGAGCAAGTGTGATTTTTTGGCAAAATCGAGAGTGCTAGCACACTCCGAGATCAATGCGAAGGTGATAGGGAAGCTCACCCATGAGCCGGGAATCGTTCGACGAAGCTTGGAGCTTGTTCGAGGACTCCGAAATGGCGCAAAACAGAAACCCAATATGTAGCAGTAGGCGCACATTGCAGTGAGGCAGTGAGCAGTTTTGGTGTCTTCGTGGCCTCCGCGTCGCTCAACCGATCGATGTAAGTATTCTGCGACTTTCTCGATTTGTTTTCACACATATTTCATGGCTTGTATTCGATTCTATGGACCTAGAAACTCCAACATCTAGATGCAGATTTCTTCTCAAATTGTCTTTCTACCTTGATCGCCATGTATAGCATATCCTCCAACTCCATATAATGGTGCAACTCAACTACACTCGCAATCTCCTTATTTAACCCACGTAAAAATTGAGCCATTGTGGCTTCTCTATCCTCCACCACTTTTGCCATAATCATCACTATCTCCATCTTCGTATGATAGTCCTCAACACTCTTCGACCCGTGGTAAAAATATTGTAGCTTTTGATTTAACTCTCTATAGTAGTGGCTTGGAATGAATCTCTTTTGCATGAGCGCTTTTAACTCTTCACATGTCTTCTTAGGCCTCACATGGTTCCTCAACCTATTAGTTACCAACTGATCTCACCAATTACCGCATAGTCTGTAAATTTAATTACAGCCAACATAACCTTCTTCTCATCAGAATACCCATGGCAATTAAAAATCAGCTCAATCTTTCTATCTAATTCCAAATAAGACTCTAGATTATTTCTACCTTGGAAAGATGGAATTTTCATCTTGATGCTGCCCAAGTCACCATCTATCTTCCTCTCTTCTACCGGGATATCTCATGCCAAGCTCCTTTCGATAGTCATAATTACGCTCATCATATTCATATCTCCCATATTTATCTTCAAATCTATCTCCAAATCGCATATCTTCTCTCTTATAGGCTCTTCTGCCTTCTCTGGAAATATCTCCGCTAATCAAATCTCATATCTCGTCGATCATATCTCATCTCATACCGCCTATCCCTCAGCCTATACCTATCTTCCTCATCATCGAACTCATCCAAGTCTATCATATCTTCAAGAGTATTATATGTTGGGGTTTTATGGCGGGATATCGGTAACGCAGCGGAATCGCGGAAAATCAAAATTTTTCGATTTCAAAACTTTTTCTCAAATTAATTAAATGAACTTATTTATTTAATTATCCAATTATCAAATTCTGAAAAATTACACAAGAAATCATATTTCTTGGTAATTACCGAATTACCCCATAACTTTGTAAATTGATCATTTTAGTCCAAAAATTATCAAATATAATTTTGAATGATTCTAAATCATTTAAAAAATATTTTTCAACACATCTAATGCATCAAAATCATATTTCACACAAACCCCCAATTTTTGAGCTAATTGCCGTGAACCCCAAAATTTTCAATTAATTACAATTTGGTCCCTTTTGCTCAAAAAAAGCCAAGATCAAATCCAATCAACCTAAAATTTTACATGCATCATATTCATACCATAATACATCACATATATGAAAAGTCCCAAATTTGGAGTGGGTTATGAACCCTAAATTTTCAATTTCATCAAATTAAGCACTTTTACCAAATCTTTAAAATCCAACACTTTAATCCATTCAATACTTCACCATTCTAGCCTCACCACTTTGAAACAACTCTAGAACAATTCTAGGTCACCAAGGAGTGGCTTACCAACTCTAGAATGGCAACTTGATTTTCCAAAAATCAAAAGTAAAGCTTTGAAACCATTTCAAGCTTACTTACATGCATCAATCTTTCATCAAAGTTCACAACCAAAATAAACACAAACTATAAGAAGAGAGACAACACCAAAGCAACACAAAAGGATGCTAAGCATGTTAGAAATAATTTTCATGTTGAAGACTTTGAAGAAAAACTTACAAAAACATGATTTTTCCAAGCTTTCTTCTTTAGGCCTTCAAGCTTTTCTCTCATCTTATTTTATGTTTTTTTGGTATCTAGTGAACTTATCTAACCCTAAAAGATGAAACAAAACAATATATACCTCACACAAAATGCCCTTGGCCGAAATTGGAGGCAATAATATCTAGATATTATATTTTTGTTTCATTTAAATTCAACTTGTCAACTTGCAACTTTAATCATCAAACCATTTAATGAATAAAGTGAGTCAACAATTGCAACTCAAAAATATAACAATTATATTTATTTTCGGGTGTTGGCCGAATTTAACAAAAAGAAAAGGAAATTGATATTTCAATTTTAAACAATTTAAAACAAATATCTTAAGAAGTCAAAACCATTTTGACAACATTTTCGTTTAAGTATAAGTCAACAATTTACACTTATAATCATTCCTAATATTTAATTTCTTTGGTGAGATATTTATATTTTAATTATATTAATCATTTAATAATTAAATAATTAATTAATTAATTAAATACAAATATCTCAAATATATGTATTATATTTACTTTAAATAGCTCAAATACATATATATAAATGATATATGTCAAATACCTTTATTTGACAATTTATTAATGTGTATTTAATAATATCATATATTAAATACAACTACACATTAATTAGGAAATGACGGTTCAGCCCGTTTGTATGTATTTTTCGTTTAACAATTAAACGATTTATAAATAATCATCATTATTCATAAAAGTTGCCCTAGTGCTCTACGAGTATATTTCATTAGTGAGACTCTCTAGATTCAAGTATATCTGTCACAAAATCCAATTTCGTGTCCATAATTTACCCACCTGTAAATTATGACGACTACAGATAAACTAGCTGAATCATACATGTCGAGGTCATTGCATACGTATAATCCATCCGTCACAGGTATCCGGATAATGCTAGAGATATAGATGTAAACGTCAAATCTCTATATGTATTATCTCGTCGACGATTCTATTAGCAATCTATAAATAACATTCGGAAACCACTTCTGAAGTATATTACGGCCATAGATTTAACTGATTGCTAAACACATATGGACTACCTATGCTCTGTGCACAGAACTGACTGATCCTATCTTGACACACACAAATGACTGGCGTAAACACACACGTATAACACAAGCGCACGTATCGTTCAAGTAGTTTAAAAATATTGATCCCACGAGGACTTAATACCTAGGCTATTAATTTTATGAGGTCAATGATTACTAGTATCTAACAGATTGTTTGATTGATTTGAAATGGTGACGATTCTAAATTTAAAAACAAGTAAATAAAATTGTCGAAAGTAGGTTTAAGAAATTCAATATTAAAAACTATCTAGGGTTGTGATTTCTTTCCAATATCATTTTAAAGATGAAGTGGTTATTTTAAAGTTGGGTAATATATTGATTTATTAACTTGGAACACTAAATTATGTGAAAGCCTCTGTCGATGATTAAACGCAAATACTCAGTTTAACTCAATTGAACCATATGTTTATGTCAACCAAATTATCTAGATTCATTAAGTTTAAGTTCCAATTATGGTTACCCTCGCTCGACAGTATATGTCTATCATGTAAGAGAAATCTATTAAAGGGTTATCTATCCTCAAGGAAGATCGTGGGCTATTGAGTCTAAGGTCTTAAACTTAAAATCCATATGTCTAGTTCATTTTAAGTTTACCTAGTCAATTTTATTAGTGGCCAATTAATAAAAAGCATTAAGATTAAGACTCAATAAATAAATCTTTATATTACCCAAACTGTGATCTAACCCCTTATAAACCGGTGATATTAGATTTCATCACAACCCTAGATAACTAACTTAGTTACAACACATAGTTAGGGCTGGTAAAAATTTAAAAGACATAAAGTAAAATTGCTGAAAAGTAATTGCGGTAAAGTAAAAGCTGAAAAGTAAAATAAAATAAAATGCTAAGGTAAAAGGAATTATTTTTACTACTACTAATTTAGATATCTCTCATAATATAATATATATACTTGTGATAATTTTACCAACCAGCCATATAGGCGGTAACCTGATTAAGTCAAATTAAGTCCAACCAGCCATTAAAGCGGTAATATTTGTCCATAATCCAGCCATAAAGGCGGAACCAAAATTAAATTACCAACCGACCAATCTGGCGGTATCCTTGATTAGTCAGGTTTAAACCAGATTAAAATGAATTACCAACCGACCACCTGGCGGTATCCTTTTTAAGTCAAATTTTAAATAGTGAATATATTAATTTAAGGGAGATTAATCTAAATAGCAATAGTAAAAGAATTACCTTTCACCCTAGCAGGGGGAAGTTACCTCCTCATAGTGAATAGTAAACTTGTAAAAAAAATAAAGAAAGTAAATTACTATTATTACATAACGTAATTAAAATTAATTACAAAACTGAAATTAGAAGAAACTAAGAAGAGAACTCAATATTTACATGAGAGAATTTAGAGAGAATGGTACATCTAAAACTGAAATCTCGAGCTCAATTTATAGGCGCGGATAGGCTCCGGGCGTCGCGACGCCAAGGGTTATAGCGTCGCGACGCTGGCTCTTTTGGCATGGCTGCTGAGGGCTTGACACATGGTGATTCTGGATAAAGAGATAAGGCGACACGTGGCAAGGTGACTGAGAGCTCAATTATTATGCTGATGTGGCATGACGTGGCGATGATGTGGCGACGGCGACTGTCGGCACCTTAGGATTACGACACGTGGCATGGCTTGATTGGCTGATGATGATGTGGCGAATTGACTCGGTCAACTGGTGATGTGGATGATGACATGGCGGTGACGTGGAATGACACGTGGCACACGTGGCAATGGTGATTGTCGGCACTGTAGGATGATGACACGTGTCACAACGCACGTTAGCAAATCAGCTGTGATGGTGACACGTGGCACGGCGCACGTTTGCAAAGTCAAACTTCTCAAATTCTGACCCGTTGACCCGGCGCACGTTAGCAGCTCTGGTGCATGTTAGGCGTCGCGACGCCAAGGGCTTGCGCGTCGCGACGCGGCCAAATTACAAAAATGCCATTTTTTTCCAATTTTCACTGTTTTGCTCCAAATCACCTCTAGAATGTCCTGAAACTTTATTTATCTACAAAATAACACAAAACACATCAAAATATTCACAAAACTCAAGAACCATACAAAATATTATGTTAAATGAGTGGGAAATAGTGATAGATTTACCACTCATCACACCCCCAAACTTAACATTTTCCTCGAGCAAAACAAAAATAAAATAACTAAACCACTTTCGTAGGGATCACGTTTGCATTTAGCGTATGCAACAAGCCTTTAAACCCCTAGGTGTCCCTAGTGGACGAGTTGTAGTCTCGTGAGGGTTTACAGCAATGATACCCACAAACATTTTACAAAAGTAAAGGTAGTGAAACTAATGCACACAAAAGCAAAAAGACAAGAGAAAAGAGAATAAAGATGTTAGTGACTAATCATGTGAAACTTCTACTCCAAGTTACTAGTTGTTTTCTTTCTTTCTAAATTACTGAATAAGTAAATTCTCCGATTATATTTACCATTCTCCATATACACAGCCAAAATATTAAACAACTCATTTTTGCCCACAACAGTCACAAGTGCAGTTGATAAGAGAGTAATATTTTTTATCCTAAAGTTTTATCAAAATTCACACCTTTTTGTAGCAATGGAATAATTTTTCTGATTTTTCTGAATTTTTTTATTTATTTATTTATATACAATATCTTACGTCTATGTAGCGAGCTTTGGGTCGGTGGCTCCCAAACCAGTTGGCTTTAGGGCACCAGGTGTTAAGACACCCATGCGGACTTAATTACTCAGACTTCAGATATATATATTTTTGCAGTATATTTGATCCATGAAGCGAGCTTTGGCCAGTGACTCCCAAACCAGTGGTTTCAGGGCACTAGGTGTTAAAATACCTTTACAGACTTAATAACTCGGATCTCAGACGTTTTTTTTTATTCCATTGCTTTTTGAGATGCTTCCTCCAATTAAACTAGAGCACTGAATATTACAAACTTTTCAATTTTAACTCATGTCTGTATGTTACTATGCATGTTGATAATATCCGCTAACTGAGCATATTAAGATTCATTTTAGTCAGTTTTATGGAGAATTTACAAATTAAATAATTAAAAGGAAATAAACAAAAATTAACTTGTTTCGAAATAGGTTTGAGATACACCTCAGGAGTGGAAACTCCTTACTCAACTATCTCTTACCAATTTCACCTTTTTAGTCAAAATAAAAACACAAAAACGCAAAGTATTTTTGTAATTTTTGAAAAAATTTCATTTTTTTTGTATTTTTCGAAAATTTTTGGACTAAATAAAAACAACACACAATTAAAAACAAGATACTGATCAACTAATTCCCTCCCCCAAACCTAAATGAGACATTGTCCCCAATGTCTTAAACAGTAGAAGAATAATTTAAAAGATAATACCTAGTTAGCTGAAATTCTACAGAAAATTAAAGGTTAAGATCCAGATTAATCCGACGCCTCTTACCACGATCGTCCTCGGACTAATTTATCTTTGAAAGGATAGGGTCAACTTGTGGTTCATAGGCTAAGAGTTGGTCTATTAGATCTGGAGCAGTTCTGGCAGTAAAGAAGAGTTCTTTCATAGGTTTTGACACGAACCCATTTCTCCGGGCATCATCAAGAAACACACAAAGAAAATCATAAAATTCTTCAATGTTGTACAGTCCAAGCGGTTTCTGGTGTATGTTCAGGTTCGCCTAAGATAGCACTATAAAAATTTCCTCCAATGTGCCCAAGCCACCTGACAAAGCAATAAAAGCATCAGAACGGTTAATAATTTCTACTAATCGTTCAGACATACCTGGCACGATCAGTTCATCTCCGTTTGATGATCCAATAAGATTTGCCTCTGCCAAGGGTTTTGGAATGATTCCCAAAACGTGACTGCCTCCTTCCTATACGGCCTTTGAAACGATTCCCATTAGTCCAAGATTGCATCTGCCATATACTAAGTGCATATTTCTTGCAGCTAAGACTCGACCCAATTCCTGTGCTGCTTCTACGTATTGTGGCTTAATACCAACACTAGTACCGCAAAACACACAGATGTTTTCAACTCGTCTTCTTGAAGTGGCTTCCATGTTTTACTCTGGATGTCTTCAAAAGTGCAATGATGAGTTGAATTTATAAGACCTGAAAAGGGTGAGTAAAATAATAGCACTAGTACCTGCCAAATGACAATTATTAGTTAATAATAAAATAAATCGTGATAGTCAAAAAGGTCTGGATCCTGTCGGAGAAAATAAAAGAAAACAACAAAACAAATCACAATTATTAGGAAAAGACAAAGAGATATAATATGTACAAGAAAAGTAGTGGCTTGATTGACGTTTATGCGTCAGGGACAAGCTTCCCATCCAATTTTCTTATAAATTGGCAAACAGGGTCTTTTTGAGTCAGATTCCCAAGACTTAACTGTTGTCTTTCTTTTTGAAATTGTGTATGTAATTTGCGAATGGCTATGTGAACATATCCACTGGGATGCGTCTCAAGAGTCGAAGATATCATCTAAAGACTCCTTACTCAAGCCATCCCTAATGAATTTAATTTTGTCTTCGCGATTATCAGACACCATTCATAAAGAACGACAATGAGTATTGCAATTCCAGCGTGCACATTTGTAACAAACACCCATTTGCTTAGCTCTACGTTTCTTTGCATAGGTGCTTCTTCCAAAACCAGGAAGATATGAAATAAAAGAGTCAGAAGACTCACCTGCCAATCAGACCCGTGCTTCAATTACCCAACAAATATCATTAGGAACACCATAGATCGTTAGTAATCTCATCCGTTCCAAGCGAGCTTTGTAAACTTTCATCAGAGATTTTTGAGGGAGAGAATGAAATTGCTTGTGAAGATTTGCGAGAGCTTCTTCCATCGTGAAATGACTTAATCTACAAAAACTAAACACACCAAATTAAATCACACCAAATCACAATATATACAAAAATTGCATGGGTTGCCTCCCTGCGAGCGCTAAGTTTAAATTCGTCAGCTAGACTTTACTTCTCGATCGTTAGGCTGGATCTGAAAGTGTGACACTTTCTTTTTGTCGTTCAAATGATTCTCCCCAGTAGTGCTTGACACGTTGACTGTTAACTTTGAATGTTTCGTTGGTGTTGGGATCTAGTAACTCAACAGCTCCATATGGAAAAACCTGAGTGATTACAAATGGACCTGACCACCTTGATTTCAACTTTCCAGGGAAAAATTTCAATCTTGAGTTGTACAACAGCACCTGCTGCCTTGGTTCCAACTGTCTGTGCACTATTTTTCAGTCATACCATTTCTTGGTATTTTCTTTGTACAATCTGGCATTCTCATAAGCCCGTAGGCGAAATTCTTCCAATTCGTTGAGTTGGTGAAGTCTTTTCTCTCCTGCAGCTTGTGAATCAAGATTCAACTTCTTCAGTGCCCAGTACACTTTGTGTTCAAGCTCAACTGACAGATGACACGCTTTCCCAAATACCAATCGATATGGGGACATACCAATGGGTGTCTTGTAAGCTGTTCTGTAGGCTCATAATGCATCATCTAGTTTTGTAAACCAGTCTTTCCTTGTCGATCCAACGGTTCTCTCTAAGATTCTTTTGATCTCTCTGTTTGAAACCTCAACCTGTCCATTTGACTGTGGATGGTAAGCAGTGGCAACCTTATGAGTAACTCCGTATTTGGATAGGAGTGCATCGAAATATTTGTTGCAGAAATGTGTGCCACCATCGCTTATGATTGCACGAGGTGTTCCGAACCGAGTGAAAATGTTCTTTTTCAGGAATTTGATCACCACTTTTGAATCATTGGATGGCAGAGCAATTGCTTCGACCCATTTGGAGACGTAGTCTACAGCAACCAGGATGTAAAGGTTTCTGAATGATGGAACAAAGGGTCCCATGAAATCAATACCCCATACATCGAATATTTCCACTTCTAGAATGTTTTGCAATGGTCCTTCATTTCTCCTTGAAATATTCCCCGTTTTCTGGCACCTGTCACATTGATGAGCAAAAAGATAAGCATCTTTAAAAAGAGTGGGCCAGAAAAAACCTGATTGTAGGACATTGGCTACAGTTTTGTTTCCGCTGAAGTGTCCGCCATATGGTGATGAATGACAGTGCTGCAAAACACTGTTGACTTCCTCATGTGGAACACACCGTCTCAATAATTGATCAGCACACCGTTTGAACAGGTACGGCTCATCCCAGACATAATGCTTGACTTCTTTGAAGAATTTCTTTCGTTGTTGAGTTGTCCATTCCAACGGCCATTTTCCTGACACAATGTAATTGACATAGTCAGCATACCAAAGGGCATCTTGTTGTTTCATGGCAAACAGCTAATCATCTGGAAAAGTTTATTTGATTGACAGATCTTTGTCAACTGTTTCTCCATTCTCAAGTCTCGATAGATGATCTGCCACCTGATTTTCTGTCCCTTTCCTGTCTCGAATCTCCACGTCAAATTCTTGCAGAAGAAGTATCCAACAGATCAATCTGGGTTTGGCATCTTTCTTCGTGATCAAGTATTTGATTGTTGAATGATCTGTGTAGACCACCACTTTGGGACCCAGCAGATAGGAGTGGAATTTGTCAAAAGCGTACACAACTGCAAGCAACTCTTTTTTAGTGGTTGTGTAGTTGAGTTGAGCTTCATTCAGAGTTCTGCTGGAGTAGTAAATGGTGTGGAAAATCTTTGCTTTGCGTTGTCCCAAAACTGCACCTACAGTAAAATCACTAGCATCACACATTACTTCAAATGGAAGAGTCCAGTCTGGTGCTACAATGATGGGGGCTAAATCAGCTTCTGTTTTAAGATCTCAAAAGCTTCCTGGCATTCTTTGGTGAAGTTGAAAGGCACATCCTTCTCCAGAAGATTGCACAGAGGTTTAGCGATCTTGGAAAAGTCTTTGATAAATCTCCTGTAAAAACCTGCATGTCCGAGAAAGCTCCGAATCCCTTTGACAGATGTCGGCGGAGGTAGTTTTTCAATTATTTCAATCTTTGCTTTGTCTACCTCGATTCCTTTTTGTGAGATCCGGTGTCCAAGAACAATGCCCTCATGTACCATGAAATGACATTTCTCCCAATTGAGCACCAAGTTTGTATCTTCGCACCTTTGTAACACATGTTCCAAATTTTGCAAGAAGTGGTCAAAAAGATCTCCAAACACAGAAAAGTGATCCATAAAAACCTTCATACTCTGCTCCAGCATGTCTGAGAAGATGGCCATCATGCAACGCTGAAATGTAGCAGGGGCATTACATAATCCAAATGGCATCCTGCGGAAAGCAAAAGTACCATAGGGACATGTAAATGTAGTTTTCTCCTGATCTTCTGGTGCGATGGCAATCTGATTGTACCCTGAATATCCGTCCAGAAAGCAATAAAACTCATGTCATGCCAGTCTGTCTAACATTTGGTCAATGGATGGTAGCGAAAAATGATCTTTTCTCGTGGCTTTGTTTAACTTCCTGTAATCCTTGCATACTCTCCATCCAGTCACCATTCTTGTTGGGATTAGCTCGTTCTTTTCATTGGTAACCACAGTAATTCCTCATTTCTTTGGTACACACTGCATAGGACTCACCCAACTACTATCTGAAATGGGGTAAATGATGCCAGCATCCAACCATTTGATTATTTCTTTCTTTATGACTTCCTTCATGATTGGATTGAGTCTCCGTTGATGCTCCACTGTGGGTTTGTACTCATCATTCATCAGAATCTTGTGCATGCAAAATGATGGACTAATGCCTCGAATGTCTGTTATAGTCCAGCCAATGGCTCTTTTGTGCTCTCGTAATACTCTCAGTAACTTTTCTTCATGCTCCAATGTTAGTGAAGAAGAAATAATAACAGGTAATTCAGAAGAGTTTCCAATAAATGCATACCTGAGATGACTCAGAAGTAATTTTAGCTCTAACTGTGGTGGTTCTTCAATTGAAGGATTGATTCGATCTTTCTTTGGCAGTTCCAAGCTTACAACTGGTGGTGTCGCTTTGAATCGGAATGGTTTGTCAAGGTAGTTGATACATTCCAGGATTTCAACATCTAGCTCGCTATCAGTCATGTTGGTGATGCAAGCTTCAAGTGTATCTGTGGGATTTGGCTCAGTATCCTGAACGATACTGTCAACAACATCAACTCTGAAGCATTCTTCTTCCTTTTCATCGCTCGGGAATTTCATGGCTTTAAAAACATTAAATGTAACTTCTTGGTCCTGCACTTTCATGGTCAGTTCTCATTTTTGCACATCAATCACAGTTTTACCTGTAGCCAAGAATGGTCTCTCAAGAATGATAGGTACTTCTTTGTCTTCTTCCATGTCAAGGATGATGAAATCTGCTGGAAGAATGAGTTTGTCGACTTTGACCAGCACATCTTCAACAACACCTCTTGGAAATGCTAATGTTCGATCAGCAAGTTGCAACGAGACTGAGGTAGGCATTGTTTCTCCAATCTGCAGTTTCCTGTAAATAGAGAAAGACATTAAATTAACACTTGCACCTAAGTCACATAAAGCCTTACCGATATAGTGTTCTCCAATGGTGCATGGGACAGTGAAACTGCCATGATCTTTCAACTTCGGGGGAAGTTTTCTCTGAATGATGGCGCTGTACTCTTCCGTTAATGCTACTGTCTCGTAGTCTCCCAATCTTCAGTTTCGTGAAAGAATGTCTTTCATGAATTTTACATAGCTGGGCATTTCTTCCAAGGCTTCTGCAAATGGAATGTTCATGTGAAGCTTTTTGAACACCTCTAGGAATCGAGCAAACTGCTTGTCCAGTTTATTTTTCTGAAGTCGCTGTGGAAAAGGTGGAGGTGGAGTGATTCTTTCTG
This sequence comes from Zanthoxylum bungeanum, assembly GCA_019454045.1. Lineage (NCBI taxonomy): Eukaryota > Viridiplantae > Streptophyta > Magnoliopsida > Sapindales > Rutaceae > Zanthoxylum > Zanthoxylum bungeanum. The sequence continues at coordinate 61,076 of SKCR01045124.1, forward strand.
GTTCTTTTTCCTTTGCTTCTTTTTCCTCCATCTGTGGAACTGCATCTTTTGGAGGTTCTTCAATTGTTGCCTTGATTCCAATATCTTTGTTGATCTCAGTACCGCTTTTCAATGTAATAGCTTGACATTGCTCATTCCCTCGGTTCATTGGATTGGGTTCTGTGTTGCTGGGAAGATTACCTGGCGGTCTGTAACTCTGAGCATTGGCCAGTTGTCCAATTTGATTCTCCAGTGCTTTGATTGAAGCATATTGGCTTTGAAATATAGCATCATATGCTGCTTGTTGCTTTTTGAACATCTCTGCAATCCATTCTTTCATTTCTGGTTCTTTTTCAAACTCTTGGCTTTTGTTCTGTTGCTGGAATCCAGGTGGTGGAAAATTCTTTTGCCCTGAATTGTTGCTCCATGAAAAATTTAGATGATTCCTCCACCCTGGGTTGTAGGTGTTGGAATATGGATTGTTCCTCTGTCTGTTGAAATTGTTGACATAATTCACTGTTTCTTCAAATTGGTTTGGTTCTGGTGCTCCTCCACATGGTGAGCTTGTGGATAGGGGTGGCAATTTGGGTCAGGATTCGTTTATTCGTTTGATTCGATTCGCTTTAAAGCGAATACAGGTTTGAAAAAATGAATTTGTTTAATAAATGGGTCAATTCGATTCGATTCGTTTATTAAACGAATCGAATACGAATTTAAACTCATTGATTCGTTTATTCGTTTATGATTCGTTTTATTATTTTTATTTACTAGCTCTTGTTAATTTTCAATTAAGATTCGAGAAATTATAGCAAATCACCAGATAAAAAATAATATTTTCGATATTTGGTGAGATATTTTTAGTAAATATATTAATTACATATTTCATATGTATATATTTATGAAGAATTAATGTAAATCAAGTGTGGTAAATTATTTTATTAAATAATATCATGACTAAACGAATAAACGAATATTCGTATTCGATTCGTTTAATAAACGAATCGAATACGAATCCTGATATTATGATTCGTTTAATAAACGAATCGAATACGAATCCATGACATTTTGATTCGATTCGTTTAGGATTCGATACAAATTCGATTCGTTGATTTGTTTTGCCACCCCTACTTGTGGATCCAGTGGAAAGAGTCTCCATGAATTTGCATATCTGATCCAGCTTGGCGTTGACTGCTGTGTTGGCTCCACTTTCATAAATTCCTGCAATTTTTTGGATCATGCTCATTTCTGTTGGCCACAAGGAATTGTTGTTGGCCATTTCTTCGATTAGTTCCCAGGCTTGATCTTCTCCTTTCGCCATTAAAGTTCCTCCAGCAGCAGCATCGATTGTGGTTCTCATTATTCCAGAAAGTCCATTATAGAAAGTTTGGACTTGAAGCCATTTTGGAATCTCATGGTGAGGACATTTCCGGAGCAAATATTTGTACCTTTCCCAAGCTTCGTAGAGAGTTTCTGAGTCTTTTTGTACAAATGATGTGATGTCATTCCTCATTTTTCCAGTTTTGGCTGGTGGAAAGTACTTTGCAAGAAATTTGGTGGCTAAAGTGTTCCAAGTTGTGATGGAACCTGCTGGTAGTGAATGTAGCCAAGCTTTAGCTCTGTCCTTCAAGGAGTATGGGAAAACATGCAGTCTCATTGCTTCTTCAGCTTCTCGGTTGTAATTGAAAGTGTCGCAAACTTCCAGGAAGTTGCTGATGTGGGCATTAGGATCTTCAGTTGCATTCCCTCCAAACTGAACTGACTGTTGAATCATCTGAATGCAAGTTTTGATGTCACCCGCATTTGCTGGAAATGGAGGAAGTAAAATACAAGAAATGAGTCTGTCAACCACCGGAATGGTTCTGTCTCGAATGGGAATTGGTGGTGCAACCTCCAAAGGTTCAGGTTCCATGTTGACTAAAGCTTCTTGGCCTTCTCGCCTTTCCCTTCTCAATTGTCTGATGGTTCTTTCAATTTCCGTGTCAAGCGGTCGGAGTTCAAAGCTTCTGGTTCGTCTCATGAAGTTTCTGAGAACCTGAAACACAAGAAAACAAAAACAATAAGTAAAAAGAAAATTAGATACAAGTAAAGGTATCTAACCTTAAAACAAATAGTGAAAGATAAATAAGTCCCCGGCAACGGCGCCAAAAACTTGACCGGCGTAAACACACACGTATAACGCAAGCGCACTTATCGTTCAAGTAGTATAAAAATATCGATCCCACGAGGACTTAATACCTAAGCTATTAATTCTATGAGGTCAAATGATTACTAGTATCTAACAGATTGTTTGATTGATTTGAAATGGTGACGATTCTAAATTTAAAAACAAGTAAATAAAATTGTTCGAAAGTAGGTTTAAGAAAATTCAATATTAAAAACTATTTAGGGTTGTGATTTCTTCCAATATCATTTTAAAGATGAAGTGGTTATTTTAAAGTTGGGTAATATATTGATTTATTAACCTGGAACACTAAATTATGTGAAAACCTTTGTCGATGGTCAGACGCAAATACTCAGTTTAACCCAATTGAACCATATGTCTATGTCAACCAGATTATCTGGATTCATTAAGTTTAAGTTCCAATTATGGTTACCCTCGCCCGACAGATATATGTCTATCCTGTAAGGAAATCTATTAAATGGTTATCTATCCTCAAGGAAGATCGTGGGCTATTGAGTCTAAGGTCTTAAACTTAAAATCCATATGTCTAGTTCATTTTAAGTTTACCTAGTCAATTTTATTAGTGGCCAATTAATAAAAAGTATTAAGATTAAGACTCAATAAATAAATCTTTATATTACCCAAACTATGATCTAACCCCTTATAAACCGGTGATATTAGATTTCATCACAACCCTAGATAACTAACTTAGTTACAAAACATAGCTAGGGCTGGTAAAAATTTAAAAGACATAAAGTAAAATTGCTGAAAAGTAATTGCGGTAAAGTAAAAGCTGAAAAGTAAAATAAAATAAAATGCTAAGGTAAAAGGAATTATTTTTACTACTACTAATTTAGATATCTCCCATAATATAATATATATACTTGTGATAATTTTACCAACTAGCCATATAGGCGGTAACCTGATTAAGTCAAATTAAGTCCAACCAGCCATTAAGGCGGTAATATTTGTCCATAATCCAACCATAAAGGTGGAACCAAAATAAACCAGCCATAAAGGCGGAACCAAAATTAAATTACCAACCGACCAATCAGGCGGTATCCTTGATTAGTCAGGTTTAAACCATATTAAAATGAATTACCAACCGACCAATCAGGCGGTATCCTTTTTTAAGTCAAATTTTTAAATAGTGAATATATTATATTTAAGGGAGATTAATCTAAATAGCAATAGTAAAAGAATTACCTTTCACCCTAGCAGGGGGAAGTTACCTCCTCATAGTGAATAGTAAAAACTGTAAAAAAAAATAAAGAAAGTAAATTACTATTATTACATAACGTAATTAAAATTAATTACAAAACTGAAATTAGAAGAAACTAATAAGAGAACTCTATATTTACATGAGAGAATTTAGAGAGAATGATACATCTAAAACTGAAATCTCGAGCTCAATTTATAGGCGCGGATAGGCTCCGGGAGTCGCGACGCCAAGGGTTATAGCGTCTCGACGCTGGCTCTTTTTGGCGTGGCATGCTGAGGGCTTGACACGTGGCGATTCTGGATAAGGAGATAAGGCGACACGTGGCAAGCCGGCTGAGAGATCAATTATTATGCTGACGTGGCATGACGTGGCGACGGTGACTGTCGGCACCATAGGATTGCGACACGTGGCATGCCGTGATTGGCTGATGATGACGTGGCACATTGACTCGGTCAACTGGTGATGTGGATGATGATGTGGCGGTGACGTGGAATGACACGTGGCACACGTGGCAATGGTGATTGTCGGCACCGTAGGATGATGACACGTGTCACGGCGCACGTTAGCAAATCGGTTGTGATGGTGACACGTGGCACTACTTCTCAAATTCTGACCCGTTGACCCGGCGCACGTTAGCAGCTCTGGTGCATGTTAGGCGTCGCGACGCCAAGGACTTGCGCGTCGCGACGCGGACAAATTACAAAAATGCATTTTTTTCCAATTTTCACTGTTTTGCTCCAAATCACCTCCAGAATGTCCTAAAACTTTATTTATCTACAAAATAACATAAAACACATCAAAATATTCACAAAACTCAAGAAACTATACAAAATATTAGGTTAAATGAGTGGGAAATAGTGATAGATTTACCACTCATCAACATGATATCCTGAGGATCGGTTCACACCCAACGAACATGCGGAGGTCTGATCTTAATAGATCGGTGATATGACTGCCATCTAAGTGTGGAGGATGTCTCATACATCCATAGTGGTATCTCAAGTCGAATGACCACTATGCTACTCAACCCGAGAAGATTCTTATTGACGTTGGTGTACCATCCATTAAGAATTTTCGGTGAGTCATTCAGTGTTTATCCACTATAAACACCTACACGTCTATACGAGTCTCCCCAGACTCATGGTTCATTGGGATAAATCATCAGACCAAGTCTCGATATACTACATGTACTGGTCTCAACGGATTTGACTAACCGACATGTGTTAGTAAATCTTGACCGGGAACTATATTTGATAATATATATTTAGCAGTGACACTTCTCAATGTCAATTACAAACTACCTTTGTAACTGTGTACTGCATTATATATTATCGGGCCTTTGTCTAATATATACATATCACTAAACCACATTTAGTTTCAATCTAATCGTAATCAGATCGAATACTTATATAAAAACAAAAGGTGCAACCATAAATAAGTAATACTATGGAAAAAAGAATTGATCGTATTCATGAATCAGACATAAATACGATGTGGATTGGCGCTCTGAGCACCAACCCCAACATTATATGCCTCAAACTCATGTATAGGTACCCTAAGTGGTGGTTGATCTGTCTGTTCTTTCCTAGATTTTCGTGGTCTTAAAGATCCTTTATGAACACTAGACAATTGAAGACTAATAACTTCCTTCAACAACCTCTCTATTGTCACGTTCATATTTTCAAACATCTCCCGGAACTTAGCCATATTATTCTCCACGGTATTAAATCTCGCATTAACGTCTATGTCTTTCTCTGTCATCTCACTTAACAAATAGGTCGGTAATAACAAGATAGAAATAAAATAACTAAAATAAAAGAAACCTCATAAGCTCTCGTGTTTCACTCTCTCACAAACACTCCACTCAAGTGATTACCTTTGTTCAATGTCGAACTCTAAAAAAGATAAGTGCAACAAAAATGCTAAGTACGATGTGCAACATGCAAATCTTGGGAAAAAGGTCAATTGGATTGATTTTTTTTTTGCTCAAGTGATCATTGGTCACTCAGGTTCTCGTAAGAGTCTAAGTATTTATCGTATGATGTTTAGAGTCTGATCTGAAATGAAATTCAGAGTCTGATGCTGACGTTCTGACTTCAGAGTCCGATGTTGAGTATGATTTCAGAGTCTGATACTGATATTCTGATTTCAGAGTTTGATGCTGAGTCTGATTTCAGAGTTTGATATTGATATTATGATTTAAAAGTCTATTTTCAGAGTTTGATGCTGAATCTGATTTCAAAGTCTAATAATGAGTCTGATTTCAAAGTCTGATCATACGTTATGATTTCAGAGTCTGATGCTGAGTCTGATTTCAGAGTCTAATGTTGAGTATGATTTCAGAGTCTGATTCTACGTTATGATTTCAGAGTCTGATGCTAAGTCTGATTTCAGAGTTTGATGCTGATGTTTTTCGTTAGGCTGAATCTGACCTAGGTTCCTTTTTTTCTTACACAAATGACTCACAAGGGTATTAAACAAACCCTACAAACATGCAATGACTAACTAAACACTTGATTCAAGCGAAGAACACAAAAGCCTAAAAAATGACATAAAAGACGATCTGACATGAAGAACACAAACACATAACTGAAAATTAACCAAGAAACAAGAAAATCACAAGATTCAACAATGGCCGAGAATCAAGATGAACAAGATTCTTGATGACCGAAAACATATAACAATGACGTAATGAAATAAACAAAAAGTAAAGATAGAAAATCAGACCTTGGAACCCTAGGCCCTGATACCAAATGATACGAATCTTGATACTGTAGAGATAAATCCGATCCAAGATCCCGTAGACCCTCAAAGAACTTGCCCTTGAAAACCCTTAGAGATTATCTCAGATGAAACTTGCCGGAAAAAGGACGCCACAAAGGATGCCAACCTTTTGATGAGTCTTTGTTCAATCACTGAACTTGGAAGAATCACTCTTCTCTCACCAATGAAAACTCACGAACAATGCTATTCTTTTTTTTTTTTTTTTTGACAAAATGGTTATGTCATTTCATTAAAAAAATATGATTTTAAAAAGTTACACAAGTCAAACCCTACTAAAGCAAAAAGATAAAAATAACCTTAAACTACCCATAACCAACTAAAGCCCATAACTCCTCATTTCTAGCCCACTAAGAAACCAACAAGTTAAAATAAACTAACACAAGAGTCAAGACTAAAATAAAACGTGTATCCAAGTTTTGGTCCATACATGAAAATAAATAAGTACTAATAGTATAATGAAATTAAACCTAAATACATGAAACTGATCCATGCCGCTCCTCGATGATGTGGGTCAAGTGTATGACTCTTGAACCCTCTTCCGTGAAGTCCATTTGGCCTCTAAAGTGCTTGTTCAATTCGACCACATGATGTTGGGCTAGGCCTGCCATGACGTCTTTGATCTTCTTAGCTCTGTGCCTTGTAATTGGTCCATAAGAGTATGGATTGGATCACTGGTGCTATGGACCGATTTTGGTGCTTCTAGGATCACATCACATTGCAATCTCAGAACTTATAAATGTGAGATTATACATGTACTCCAAGTTCACAAATGCTTGTAGCTGAATTGTTAAATGTGTAATGGTTGTAATTGTCTCCAAGAGGCATGACTTGGTGGTGTATGGTTCAAAATCCGGTCTTCAAGTCCTGGATTCAGATCCATGGAGTGCGTTTCTTATAAGAGTCTGGGACAACTGGAGTTTTACTTGCTCCGTTTATGTCCGAAACGGGTGGTTTGTGTAGACATTGCATTTTTGCATGTGAAACCCGATGAGGAGTCTCGTATGGATGCACCACCTTTAAGTCGTAGGAGTCGCGGAAAACGGTTGTCGGAAAGGCAAAGTCAAGAATTGACATGTTTTGTTTAAGCTCGCTCGGAGTTCGCTTGTTGAAAGTTCATTTTTTAAACGTATCTCTTAACCCGAAATCACCCCAAACCATTCTAAAGCCACCTAAGTACCCAAACCCACATCCAAAGCCCATAAAACCAAAATAAATCAAACCCATACCTCACTCATTCACACCCATACCTCACTCATTCACACTTACACCTCCACTACACCATTTGCCTATATAAACCATCATTTTCCACCTTGAAACCCCTAACACATACCTAAGGAGATCAAGCACACATCAAGCAAAGACTCAAGCATTTTGAAAGATCAAAACAGCCCTACATCTTCCCTGCACATCACGCCCACACACCCATCCTCACTGCCCACTGATTCACGCACATTACAGCCCTCAATCAGCCCTCAACCTCACGTAGTTGGCCTCTAATTTCCTCTATAATTCAAGCACACTACAGCCTCTGTCCAGACCTGAAGATTCACGCCATCACAGCCCCCAAACCAGCCCCATTTTCACGCCAAGATAGCCTCCAAACAGACCTGAAACTCACGAACATACTGCCTGAAATTAGCCCCACGAAATTGCACCCAAATCACCCTTATTCCCCCCTCAAACCAGTGCACAAACTGACCTTATCAACCCTCTGAAGGTCACGCCAAACAGCAGCTCAAGGGGACTCCAAACAGCGAACAAAAGTGCGAAACAGTGAGCAGAACATTGAACCAGCGAACCAGTGAAATTGTAGTGCCTATGCCCTTCCGACGGCCATATAACGCATCTCCAAGGAACGACATAAAAAGGTTAGACCTGAGGGTTTATATTACAGAATTTTCTCACATTAAATAATGATTTAAAAATGTATTTTATGGCATTTTAACATGAGTAGTTAACTTGGCATGTTGTTGGAATTGGCTCACATGAAATAATGGTTTAAAATGTGTTTAATGTGTTTAATTAGTTTAGTATGTTGTATTAAATTTATTTGCATGAGTTAATGATTTAGGAAATGTATTTTTATTTGTTTAGCATGAATAATTAGCTTGGTGCGTCATTTAGGATTAATTCACATGAAATAATGATTTAGAATGGTTGTTTGAGCATGTTATTAGTTTACATGGAGTAATGACGTAGGAAGTATGTTTAATTTAAATGGCTATTTAAGCATGTTATTAGAATTAGTTTACATGAAATATTGACTTAGAATATGTGTTTAATAATGCTAGCATGAATAGTTAATTTAACATGTTATTAATTTAGGTTACATAAATTAATAAGGTAGGATTGCATGTAATTTGTTTTTCTGTCGCATGAATGTCATTAATTAGTACGTGATGTGGTTTTGAGTGAATGGAATATGTATTCTTTTTGTGGTATATTGGATGGAAACCCTGACATAAATTCCATAGCCGAATCCGAATGGACGGTAGTATGGTTTGCACTCGGGATACAACGCCCCGTACCACTTAAAAGACTCACATGTTTCATTTCACTCAAATTTGTATTTGAAGCATGATTAGATTGTTGTAATGTTGTTTTTACTTTCAAAGCATGTGAACTTAGATTTAGGCATGTATGTTGAGTAGACTTGGTTAAAATTATACAAATCCATTCATTACAAGTGACATAAGTAAGGGACCATTCCGAACCCAACGGTTTGAGGTCTTCCCTTGCGAGGGGTGAGTGCGGCCTTAAATCTTTGTCCCGGTTCACACCGGGTGGCGACTCTCATGTTATTTCACACTTCTCAGCTAGGCCGCGAGCCTAGGACGGCATCGCCCAGTTTCTGTTGTCTACAGTCTGGCGACTCCACTGGGGATAAGAGAATTGGCCTCGAAATAGTCTTGTAATGTTTGGATTTGTGTTTTAATTAACCATGTTTACTGTAAGTTTAGGGAATTTAATCAAAGGCATTGTTAGGGCTAGGTGATGTTTGGTGTCTTCCTTCACTCACTACCTTTTTACAAGGAAAAGCTGTGAAGGCACCTAGATAATCATTTTCCTAGGGGATGGTTGGTGTCTTCCTTCACTCACTACCTTTTTATAAGGAAAAGCTGCGAAGGCATCTAAATAATCATCTCATGTGATAGACTAATTTGGAGGACTCGTTGTTTATTCCTGTCACCAAGCGATAAGAGCCTAAGGGGCTTGGGTATCCACGGTGAGCTTTGCTCCGCCCTCCCTCTGGGGAATCTACAACGGGAAGTCCATTTGACAGTTAGTCACATACCTTAACTTGTTGACATATAAGGTGCACTCACTTGGTCGTTTGAACCCTTGAGTGGGGAGTCCTAGTTGTGGGTAATCCTTTGTCAATAAAGGCCTTTGTTTACATTCCTAGAACTTACACATGAACCTTAGTTTTGTGACCAGTAAAAATTACTTATTTATGCTTGTGTTTTGGACCATTATCATTTGGATTCAGTTGGACTTTTTGTCAATAAATGTGAACTTGTTGGGCCATTTAAACAGGGACAAGTTCATGTCCTTTGACAATTAGGCCAAAAGCTTCTAAAATGCTAATGGGCTATTTTGTGTTTAGGCCTCTTATTATTTGAAGTTATTTAGTTATATTATCGCAAAGTGTAAACATGTTGGGCCTTTTCAACTGGGACAAGTTTGCACTGCGCAATAGTGTGACTAAATACTTTGAAATGATAACGGGCCGATTATTGTAAATACTTTTACGAGCTTATTTATTTCATACATCACGCGTATCTCATGCATGCATGCATCATGTTAACCCTTTGTGCTTAAAAGCCATCATAGATTCCCGTTGGGTTAGGGAGGAAAAAAGATTTGTCAAGGGACCATCAACCAGTATAATCAAGTTAACCAACGAGGAATCCCGTTTGGATCGATTAGAGATCAAAGTGACCAAAATTGTTGAGCAACTGCAAGTTTTGACCAATGTTGTGGCTAGTTTGACTGTACCCAGTGTAGCCAGTGACAGAAAGTTGTGCAACCGGAATGGAAAGACCATTGAGGAACCTTCAAAGACCAAGCCCACTTCCTCTGGGGTTACCCCTGCTAGAGACAGACGATTCTCCAAACTTGGTAGACCTTTGTCAGAGGTGTTTAAGGAGTTGAAAAGGCAAGGACTCATAATTCCCTTAGAGCCCAGACCACTTCCAAACCCTGTGCCACGCTACCTTAACCTGAACCTTTTCTGTTGCCTCCACCAGCAAAGAGGCCATGACACCGACAACTGCGCCCGCCTTAGGCATGAAATCCAAGACCTCATAGACTCCCAAAAAATACCCGATCCTGAAAGAGAACAACCCGATACACACAAAAAATCTCCACCATCTCGCATAATCAACCCGGGCCTACCTGACAGCCATGTCCTTCAAACTCGCAACTACCAAACTTCTCGCAGGGGGATACATGGCAACAGTGGTAAAAGTGAAATAAAACAGAGGGAGGATCTTTGGGAAAACCTCTCGGACAGTGACGAAGGTGAATTGGCAGAAGAACTATTGAAACTGGAGAAGTTGTTGGTCGAAGGAAGCAAGAAGACAGGGGAAGATGAAGTTACAAATCACGGGGATGTTTATTTCCCTGATCTTATTCAACTCTGATCCATCATTTATTTTGTCTACTTGTTCGAACCTTTTTCTAAATGATAATAAAGAAGTTCATTTCGCTTACTTGCCTGAGTCTCATTCATTCAACCTGCACAATATGAGTATATTTGACAACCCTGATACCATGATATTCAGTGACACTCAGAACACGGAGAATTCTCAGCGGAGTAAGCAGAAAAAGACAGAAAATCGGGAAAAAGGCAAGGAGATTACCAGATTTGGGAGTTCACCGAATTGGTCGATGAAAACAGATTGAAGCTGCACTTTGCTGAAAAAAAAAAAAAAGAACTGAGCGGTCACCAAGGGAACGGGCAGAAGACCTAACCCAACGGGATAGGGAATTCATCCATGCATACACGTACCTTGCATCCTTTGTTCTGTGTTGTGTTTTTGCAGATTTCAGAAGAAAACCAACAGAGAGCGACTAGAGACATGTGGCGCCGAGGAGCACAATGAATATCCAAGCCATCACGAAAAGGGAGTATCTCTTCACTTACATATTTACATGCACATGTATTCATATTGTTGTTTTGTATTTGCAGGTTTAAAGAAAAAAGAAGGAAGAAGAAAGAAAGGAGAGAAAGCAGTAAGAATCAGAAAATCGAAAAGCGGCGCGAGCACAAAAGACGACGGTGAAAGCAAAGGCGGAGCAAGTTAAGACAGAGGGATTGGTGCTTGGCATTCACAAGAATGAGAGATAATTCGTTAATGGTGGCAGAAACCTATAACTGTTTGGACCATTCACGACATGTTGAAGTGGAAGAGATCCACAACTTTTTGACATTTTAGAACTCCTTTTGGTATTTTCTGTTATTTTCGTTGAAAGAATCCACAGCTTTTTGACATACCAGGATCTCCTTTGTTATTTTCTGTTATTTTCCTGGAACGAATCCATAACTTTTTGACATCTCATGATTTCTCTTGTTGTTTTTGCAGACATGATTCGATGGCCTTTCTTGACTTCTGATGACTTCTTTTGTGATTTAGCTAACCATCGTTATTGCAATCATTGTTCACCTCTTTTGCAGGTCCTATAAATTCAGCTCGGCATTGCTCTCCTCAACACATTCAAATATACATCCAAGTAAGAGAAAAAAAATGGAAGCTACTTCACAGCAACGATTCAAGAGAATCTGTGTTTTCTGTGGATCCAACCCTGGTAACATACCTAAATTCTTGGAAGCTTCTAAGGAATTGGGGCGAGTCATGGCTGCGAAAAACATGCACTTGGTATATGGCGGTGGCAATCTGGGAATGATGGGAGCTGTTTCAAAAGCCGTTCAAGATGGTGGCGGTAATGTTTTGGGAATCATCCCGAGACCTTTGGCAGATGAACAGTTAATCGGGCCAACAAATGGAGACGAGCGTATTGTATCAGGTATGTCTGAACGACTCCATGAAATGATTAATACTGCAGATGCGTTCATTGCATTACCAGGTGGACTTGGCACATTCGAAGAAATATTTACAGTGGCGTCATGGGCACACCTAAACGTTCACCGGAAACCCATCGGGTTGCTTAATATTGAGCACTTCTTCGATTTCCTGTTTGTGTTTCTTGCGGAAGCCAAGAGACATGAATTTGTCACCAAATCTGTGGAAGACATTTTCCTGACGGCAACAAAGGCCGAAGAGTTGATTGACCAGATCCTGACTTTTGAGCCGAAGCTTGACCCTATCATCTCCAAATTGGACTGGACTGATAGTGATCGTGGCAAGAAGCGCAAATTGGACATTGATCTGAATCGGTAATGTGCCTGCTGACCAGGTATCACAAGGCCTATTTGAAAGTTTGTGGTTTTATTTGAAAAGGTTGTATTTTATTTAAATTGTTAAACAATGAGTGTGAAAAAAAAAATGAAAAAAAAAATGAAAAAAAAAAAAAAATGAAAATGAAAATGAAAAAAAAAAAAAAAAAAAAAGAGAAAAGAATGAAGAGAAAAAAAAATGAAAATGAGTGAGAGAAGTCTTTGATAGACAGACGTATGTCCTGTGATGACATTGCATGCTGTAGGGAGAAGCCCTAGAAACAATAAGTGCGAGACGTGCTCTCATCTGGTATTTTGAATGGATTGATCTCAGTTAGACTCACGAGCACTTGATTATGGGATCCTAGCAGTAGAAGCCTGAGTGGTTAGCTAGGTGACTAGTTGAAGAGATGATGTATTGGTGAATGACTGTTTGCCTGAATGTCCACACTTGTTTGCGGATGCTATGATATATGATATGGTTGGAAATAAAAAAAAATGTGTGTCTCTGAAAAAAAAAAAAAATAGACAACCTATAACCGATAAGCGTGAAGCTACCCATGGGCGAGTATCAGGACCACCATGAGGAGAAATGCTACCTTAAAGGGTAGGTATGTCAGAAAAAGAAAAGAGAAAAAAAAAAGATGAAAACCATATCATGTTGAGTATGCTGAAGTAATCACAGAATGTGATTAAGACATCCAGGTTGGTTAGACCCACTGGTTCGGATTCTCTGAAACGAAATCACCGAGTTAGTTTGCTTAAGGACTAAGCTGCGAAAGAGCCTTGGCACACACACACATGGAGTCTAGCTCGGATCACCTATTCAGATGATTGGACTTGAGTATGTCGAGTACTTCGAAGGTTCTTCGGTTTCGACGCGAAAGCATTGGTTGAAGACAAAAATATGTCTATTTATCAAAGATTATCTCGTGAGAGGTGGTGCAATGTGTGAGGTAGATATCATATCAGTTTGGGCGAGGCCCATATCAGCAACAATTTGGGGGCGAGGCCCATAGCAGTCTGAGGGCGAGGCCCATATCAGTTTGAGGGCGAGGCCCAGTTCAGTATCAGTTCGAGGGCGATGCCCATATCAGCTGAGGGCGAGGCCCATATCAGTTTGGGGTCGAGGCCTACATAATATCAGCATCAGTATCAGTTTGACCAGTCTTGTCGGGTACGGCACTCCGGGTACGGAGATATCAGATCAGTTCAGCCAGGTACGGCACTCCGGGTATGGAGACATTTCAGCGACACCCTAGGTACGGGGTTAGCACTCAGACATTTGTGGCTCTCTAGGTATGGAGACGTCACCGCGACACCCTAGGTATGGGGTTAGCACGCTGGACTATCATGAAGTGTTGTGGATTACCGTGGATTATAATGAAGTTTTGTGGATTACTGTGGATTATCATGAAGTGTTGTGGACTACCGTTGATCATTATGAAGTGTTGTGGACTATCGTAGATTATCATGAAGCGTCGTGGACTACTGTGGACTACCGTGGATTATGTGGACTACCGTGGATTATGTGGATTGCGTGGACTACCATGGATTGTGTGGAATACTGTGGATTACGTGGATTATGTGGATCACCGTGGATTATCGTGGATTATGTGGACTACTGTGGACTACCGTGGATCATGTGGACTACCGTGGATTATGTGGATTACGTGGACTACCGTGGATTATGTGGATTGTGTGGAATACTGTGGATTACGTGGATTATGTGGATCACCATGGATTATCGTGGATTATGTGGACTACTGTGGACTACACCGTGGATCATGTGGACTACCGTGGATTATGTGGATTACGTGGATTATGTGGATCACCGTGGATTATCGTGGATTATGTG